>JAFFST010046649.1:369866-383077 GCA_022414735.1 Noturus placidus
TATATATATATATATATATAATTAATTATAATATTAAACGAGATTTTTGTTTTTAGATTGTGAGAGCGCTACGCCTCCCTGTCTCTTCCCTACTCTAAAGTCTGTATCTGTGGATATCTAGTGCAAAGCTGAAGCCACCCAGAACTCCAGCCAAAGTTATCCCTACTTTTTATAGTTCCGCAATCACTCATGTTGTTTATATGAAGGTGTGGTCTGCTTTTGCAAATTTCTGTTTGGTTGTAAACAAAACAGACTTGAGGTTGCTGGCTGCTAACTAACATCAGATCTTGAGTCACTTCCAATGCAATGACACTGAGGCTAGCGGTGACGCATTATGTGTGTGTGACATCAAGTGCCGTCGACTAGGAAGTGGCTTATAGTTCCGGTTAGTAAAAACCCGCTAGTGTTCCATTTGAGATATTACCTTTCTAAAATTCACACACTAGACTGTAGAGTACTCTGTGCACAGTGTAAGTGTATAGTACGTCATTTGGGACACATTGGTATTTACTTTCCAGAGGCGTGTTTTCTGAATAGAAGTAACATAATGAGTAAATCTCCCCCTGTGCCGTGCACAGACCAACTAATCCTTAATGAGATTCGTTGACAATTTTCATAATGGATTTTCATCGATTTTATCGATTTGTTGCAGCTCTAATGTAAACACACTCCTAATTTAATTCCTTTTAGTCTTCTCACAGAAGGGGCTGTGTAAAGTGTGGTTCCATCATTAACTCCGCTTTTCATATGACACAGTAACCCAGTAAATTCAGACAGATGACATCATTAATACTCATTGTCTCATGCTCTCTACTTGTCACCCCCTGTTCACTTTGTCATCAGATTTTAACCTTCAAGTCTTCCATTACTCATAAATGCCGTTAGAGAAAGGATCCTCTAGTATCAGAGTATTAAATGTAAAATGTTACATGTCAGTATGGATATAATATCATCCCTAGGTGATTATAAATGGTTAGCTTTCAACCTCTATTTAGACATGAAGTCTCCAAGTCTGTCACTCTGTGAAAGTCAGTCCATGCAGGTGAGAATTGAGAACACAGTAAATGTTTGCCAACAGAGTTCATCAGCAACATCATCAGTGCTTAACTAATGCCATCCAGATGTAGGAGTAGGGGGGGAACATGAGCCTGTGGGTGCAGTGAGAAACTTTCCAACCTCGCTGAATGGCCACTGATCGTTTACACAATCTATGGTCTATGCTGTCTTGACTTTTTTGCTAAACTCTGTTGGAAAGCCTGTTGTTGCTTAATTTCCATGCCCTATGTGTGTTTTTAAACTCCGATTTATATCATGTGTGTGTTTGAGGCTTAATTGTTGCTAGGTCTAATTTCTGACTCAAGCAGGACTCAAATGGCAGTGAAAACAAGGTCTTCCTTTATGCGATGGTTTTCACAACAGTAGGAAATAACAGACTGATGACTGCGTCACTGCCTTAAAAGGAAAAAACTCTGCTGCACCACACTGGCAGAATCAGACTGTGCATTTTTAAGCTCTGGGCATTTTTTGACTGGAGATTCCTGGGTGTGATCTTTACCTCGAGCCCTTCCAGATGTTCTTGTGACATAGGAAGTGGTTATGGGAGGATGTTTCTGTTTTTGTTCTTTTCTCTCTTTTTTTTTTTTTTTTTTTTTTTTTTTAAACTTCTGCAAAGTCATGTGCTGTGCAGCTGAGGCGAGGGAAGAGCTTTATTCAAACGCTACCGCAGGTGGAAACCAGACTGTTGCAAATTCTGGGGTAAAATTAGAAATGTCACATGAACTTCAGTTGCGTATGAAAGTATTAATACTTTTATTTAGGCGCTGTCAAATATACATTTAGACAAGGGAGTCACAGTAGTGCTATCATGTGGTATCGGTGTGAAGAAACTAGCTCGTCACGTTTAATAGGAATATATTTATAGACGTTAGCACAATAATAAAGTTAACCCCTTTTATGACTTCATGCTGTGATGGGACCCGAAGGGACTGAAATGCAATCTCTGCCTTTTTGTCCCACCCTGTTTCACTTCTGTAATTGTGATTGGCAGTCTGTATCATTAAAAAAAATTGTTACACCCTGTTGGAGAGAGATGTTCGGTGGTGTTATTGTACAAATATCACCCTAGGCACAATCCTTCCAAACGTATGTGACCTGTAGTTAGTCATCATGTGAGATCCAGTCGTTAAACGTAATAATAAACTCCAAATGAATTACAATAAGACATGAAATTAAATAATATAAAATTAACTAATGAATCAAATTAAATGGAATTAACATCACAAAACTGCAAGCTTAACTAATCCTAGTTTAGAGTTTGAATCTCAAAAGCACTAAACCTTTTTATTCCCCAGTGGTTTTGCAGCTCCCCACCACACCCTCAAGTTCAGTTGAGCCGCCAGCACTGAGGCCAATGGAGGAGGGCCTTGCACTGTTAGCCAATCAGAAAAGAGATTTGCTCACGGCGGAAACCACGAGGGCCCCTCCCACTTCCTCTTCATCCCACTGAAGATTACAGGAGTAGATTATAGATTCGCTACAAGTGAACAGCAGTGACTTCTTTATGAAGTATGCTGTCAGTAACAATGTAATCTCAGAAGGGTTTGATAAGATTAATGTCTTGATTTGCAGAGTTTAATAATCTGTCCAAAAAATGAAAGAAACTGAAATGATTAGTGAAATGTACTCCTTTCAAATCAGTTTTGTGATGAGCTCTATACGAGCCATTTATTTTAACTCTCACGTGTGCACTATACCTGAAAATAAACCCCAGAAGAATTCAGAGAAAGACTTTACTGTGCCTAAAAAGTCTCTGGGTCATAAATAGTTTCGCCAACCAATCAGAGAGCTGCTTCTGTGTAAGAACAACTAGACAATCCCAGTGCAGCGTGCTGATAAAAAGTGGGCGGGAGAACAAAACCACGGGCTGGTGTGACATTGCGAAGAAACAGAGCCTCCTGGTGGCTACAAGTTCCCTATCCAACACGGAGCGAGAGAGAGAGTGCATTTTATGCTGTTTTTATTTGGTTTGACCTTTCAAGTTGAATCTGTTCCATTTACTGACATCCGTGGTTAGTTCTGCAAGTCATAGATTCTTATAAAAGCTTAGAATGATTGCATCTATTCCCTCCATCAATTGGAAAATATTGTGCATCATTTCACTCATTTCAGTGTTTGATTTTGACTATTTTCACACTTTCTTTCCTCGGTTTAGGAGACTCGAGACCCATCAGCAGTGCTCTGGCTGGATGAAATCCAGGAGGCCATCTTCCAATCTAACAGAGACACCGAAGAGGCCCTGCAGTGTAAGAAAGGACTATGCATAGTTTCTAGCTTACATCATTATTGTCTCCGTTATTTTTGGCGCTAACACTGCCTCACTTCGACAGTTTCTCAGGCAATCCAAGCCATTAATGAGGCTGTTGACAGTGGGGATGTGACCCAGACGCTGGCAGCTCTGCGCACACCTGGATCCGGTCTGTATGGCGTGACCCCAGAGTGTGCCCAGACCTATCAGGATGACCTGACTAAGATCAAGAATGACAAAAAGAAGGAGGGTAAGAGTGTAAAGTGTGCATCGCTCTAGTACCAGCAATTAGATGCGTTGATTTGGAGCGGATGTGATCTGAATGGCTGTTTCCTAGGTGATAACGGTAGTGAGTGGATGCAGCACTGGGTGAAGGGAGGCTACAACTATTACCACAACCTGAAGACTAGAGAGGGCACATGGGACGAGCCTGCAGGATTTGTGCAGAACAATACCCAGCTGAACAAGGATGAGATCCAGGTGAAGATTCCAAAATATTTAGGCAGTGATGAGTCATTTGGATGTGATTTGTGGTAGCTGTCTCATTATTTACACTTTAGCTCCTTTCACATATTAATCACCATATTTACTAACTGATTCTTATCTCTGTTCATGTCTAGTCTGTTGTATCAGGAGTGACTGCAGCCTACAACCGTGAGCAGCTGTGGTTGGCTAATGAGAGTCTGATCGCTAAACTGCAAGCACGATGCCGAGGTTTCTTGGTGAGGCGCAACCAGAAAGAGCGTCTCAACTTCCTGCAGACTCAGGATCCAGCCATCAAGTGCATCCAGGTGAGTCCTGGACTCAACGCAACAAGCCTCATTAGGATTTTCATGGAATCTAAGCAATGCTTTGTTTATGAATTTGCTTTGCCACTGAATTGATTAGAACTTTGGGATTGACAGGCCCACTGGAAGGGTTACAAAGAAAAAAAGGCCTTCAATGAAAGAAAGCAGTACTTGAAGGATCACACTGAAGATGCTGTTAAGGTATGATTGTGGTGAATAGCAATAACTTATAATGGAGATTTGACTCGCTATCAAGGACACTGGTTTAATTCAATCATGAAGGTGATTACAGGAGTTCATTTATTTTTATACTCTCAGATCCAGTCGATGGTTAGAATGCACCAAGCTCGCAAAAAGTACAGAGATCGCCTGAAGTATTTCAAAGACCATGTGAGTAACCATTTCCTCAGCATCTGTTTTTCACAATGATACCGAGCAGCTGATGTCTGTTTGTATTGTTATTGTGTGTTTGCATTTTATTTATTTTTTATTTTTTGTCTTGTACACCTTCACTGGGTTGTATTTGGAGATGGCAGTCCTTATTTATTGAGGAAAAGTTATGCTTATTCAGAAATGGGTTACACGCACGATCAAGTCGATTGTCTGGGCTTCCCAAGCAAATTGGGAGATGTGACCCAAGTGCATATAAAACACAAAGTTTGCCAAGCTTCTTCTGGCATACTTTGGTAGAAGCACAGGGCTTCTCACTAGCATTTAGAGCAGGGGTGTCCAATCTTATCCGGAAAGGGGCAGTGTGGGTGCAGGTTTTAATTCCAGCCAAGCAAAAGCCACACCTGAATCGACTGAAAGCCAAGATCAACTGATTAAACATGTGGAATCAGTTGTGGCTCCTGCTTGGTTGGAATAAAAACCTGCACCCACACTGGCCCTTTCCAGATAGGATTGGACACCACTGGTTGAGACCATCGCAGACTGAAGACAGAAATAAAAATATTTTTCTTTGCTATACGATGTAACAGAAAAGCAGCAGATGCTAAATGGTAAATGGCACACTTATATACAAAGCGCCTTACACTGTGTCTCATTCTCTCTCTCACTCTCACACACACACACACACACACACACACCAATGGTAGCAGAGCTGCCATGCAAGGTGCTAACTTGCCATCAGGAGCAACTTGGGGCTCAGTGTCTTGCCCAAGGACACTTTGGTTTGTGGAGTCATGTGGGCCGGGAATCGAACCGCCAACTTTAGGATTAGTGGACAAACCCGCTCTACGACCTGAGCCATAGCTACCCCCCAGATGCTTTTAAAAATGACAAACGAGCCTAATATGATATACAGGGTTGGGAGGGTTACTGTAAAAATGTATTCCGTTACAGTTCCAAATGCCTTTATAAATGTCATCAGTAACGTAATCCAAGTATCACAATATGAAAGTAATGCAATCTGGTTGCAGTCGGATTACTTCAAGGCCGCATATGTAAATAAAGTGGAGAGGAAAGCTGTATGGTCTAAAATGCTTTTATTTAGAACTTATATTAGTTCTTAAAACATGTTCTGGATTTGTTTTAATAAAATAAATAAATAAAAGGTCACTGTCCCTGATACGGGTAACATTACATCACAAAAGCTCGGGTGACCATATTCTGGTTTTCCAAAAAGAGGAGTATTTATTTATTTATTGGGGGGGGGGGGGTCGCTCTTAATAGTGTTCAAAACTGTTACTATGAACGCGGTCTTTAATACACTGAAAAAGACTTGCTGTTCGCATCGTGTGTGTGTGTGTGTGTGTGTGTGTATACACAGTGCATCCGGAAAGTATTCACAGCACTTTACTTTTTCCACATTTTGTTATGTTACAGCCTTATTCCAAAATGGATTAAATTCATTATTTTCCTCAAAATTCTACAAACAATACCCCATAATGACAACGTGAAAGAAGTTTGTTTGAAATCTTTGCAAATTTATTAAAATTGAAAAACAAAAGCACATTTACATAAGATAACATGAAATTAAAAATGACCTTATATGGCCATAGGCATTGTTTCGACTCAGGACAGCTTAATTTGGTGCTTTGTTGACGTCGTATACAACAGCACTTCACCTTTGCATGTTCGCTGAGAGTAGGCTAACTGTTAAGAGGCAGGAATTTGGCTAATAGTTCAAGCCTTTTATAATAAATCATTTGGTGTGCGTGAAGGCAGGAATTACAGACCGGGGTTAAATCAATGCAGACATGCGTACCCATGATGCAGTATTAGACCATAAGCACATCATAATGAAACCCAAGTCAAATCCCGGACGTCTTCTGAATTTTAGATTCTTTTTTAGAAAAAGAAAGAAAAGAAAGAGGCCATATAGTCACCCTAACAAAATCATTTCAGAGATCAGTTTGTGTTCACTTCTATGAAATTAACTTTGGGCAAAGTTTATTTGCGCATGCACCAGGAGGTTGTTCATGTGAGCCACGACAGGCAATAGAGAACCAGAACTATAATCAAGCAAGCAGCTGTCTATATTGTGTTATGTCAAAAGATTAATTTCTTTGCTTTTAAATGAAAATTTTAATCCTGATAGTTTTCTCCTTTATTTTATTAATTTTTTTTACAAAATGTATCTGTACACTGATTACTTTTTTTTTGTACGTACGTGCAACGGATTATTATCAGATTTTTGTATCAATTGTTTCTTTTTTCCAATTAAACAGTATGGATTCCACATTATTCCTTATTCCGAAGCTTTTAAATTAGCACTTGATCAAGAATTAGTTTACTATTAGTTTGCATTAAATAATTTTATGTTGTGCCTCACTTTGTGTGTGTGTTTACAGTCTAAAACATATATTTCAGCATGACATTAGTTCTATCAAACTGTCAGACAGTGGTGCTGGACTTAATACTACTCCTTGCTGCTCTTGATCAGCACAAGAGATGTGTGTGTGTGTGTGCAGTATTGGTATTAAAGCCTTACTACGTGTGCTCGACTCATGATTATGATGATTTGGAACTGTAACAGTTGTCTTTGAATATCTTTTGAAATCTCAGATTAATGAAGTGGTGAAAATCCAGGCGTTTATCCGGGCCAACAAAGCAAGAGATGATTACAAGACTCTCAGTAAGCACCACATCTCTATATGGACTCCTTTCCAAGAAATAACTTTATACTTAGATCAGTGTATTCTGTTTTTTAGTAATATTAAGATTACTCCAGTTTTTTTTTCTTCTTTCTTTTCTGTACACATCATTCTTCTTCTTCTTCATTCTCATACAGTTAACGCAGACGATCCTCCGATGGCGGTTGTACGTAAATTCGTGCACCTGCTGGACCACAGTGACCAGGACTTCCAGGAAGAGCTGGAACTGATGCGTCTGAGGGAGGAAGTGATCACCAACATCCGCTCCAACCAGCAGCTGGAGAATGACCTCAACCTCATGGACATCAAGATTGGGCTTCTTGTGAAGAACAAGATCACCCTGCAGGAGGTTGTGTCGCACAGCAAGAAGCTCAGCAAGAAGAACAAGGGCGAGCTGTCCAACCTCATGATGATGAACAAGCAGAAGGGTGGACTGAAGGCTCTCAGTAAAGAAAAGCGAGACAAGCTGGAAGCCTATCAGTACCTTTTCTACCTTTTGCAGGTACGTTCTGCCTCATGTAGGTGTTGCTATTTAGATACTGTTTGTCACGTTTTGAAAAACTTTTAGAAAATGCTTTTGTTTTGTTTTTTAAATTCATTCTTCAGACTAATCCCACCTACCTGGCCAAGCTGATCTTCCAAATGCCCCAGAACAAGTCCACTAAATTCATGGACTCGGTGATTTTCACCCTATACAACTACGCATCCAACCAGCGTGAAGAGTACCTGCTGCTCAAACTCTTCAAAACAGCACTGCAAGAGGAAATCAAGTAAGGGTCATCATATCAAACCTGTATTTGTAGAGTTTGTTAGTGCCATTTTAAACATGCAATGAGTCACGGGTTTACGCTCAACCTATTTGAACAGATCAAAAGTGGACCAGATCCAGGAGATTGTAACTGGAAACCCCACGGTCATCAAAATGGTGGTGAGCTTCAACAGAGGAGCTCGCGGTCAGAACGCTCTGAGGCAGATCCTGTCTCCCGTTGTCAAAGAAATCATGGACGACAAGTCGCTAAACATCAAAACTGACCCCGTGGACATTTACAAGGCCTGGGTGAACCAGATGGAGTCTCAGACTGGAGAGGCCAGGTTTGAGCTGCTTTATTATGTTTTATGTGTACAATTTGAGAAGTGACTTAACAAAAAAGAGATGTGCGGTCATATCAATGAAAATGATCGATTGTCTGGTGTGATAAGACTTTTTAAGCATTTTATCCTGCCTATACCACAACAATTTGATAACATTTTTATTAATTCACGAACAGCACTTTTAATCTATTTACATTTATAGTTATGTGTGATGTGGTGGAGTGTCACCAAATTTTAATTCCTGCTATCACTTATTACTAGTCTTGGATTACATGGCGCATGTGCCATACTAGTCCCTGCGTTAGCTGTTACTATAAAAAGATGCAAGAGCTATATCAAAGACGGACACAGACAGACACACAATACTCCTTTTTCACTTCTCAGGATAACCAGTTATTAAAATGTTTTACATCTGATTTTTTACATATGATGTCCAAGTTTGACGACGTTCAGGTTTTTGTTTTGTTTTTTTCTCTCTCCCCATATCCCCCCCCCCCCCCCCCCCATATTCCACCAAACTTTTAGACTTTGTGCTTATAAGAAGCTGGCTAGTTTCAAAAGTTAACATGCACTTAACTTTTCTCATGTACAGCAAGCTGCCTTATGATGTCACTCCAGAGCAAGCCATGAGCCATGAAGAGGTTCGGAAACGTCTGGAAGCCTCCATTAAGAACATGCGGACAGTGACGGACAAATTCCTGTCAGCCATCGTAGTTTCTGTTGACAAAATCCCGTGAGTGTTCATCTTCGATAGATTTAAAGTATACGGTATGTGGGATTATTTATCTACAATGCCCCTGCCACTGTAAGTAAAGCTGTAAATACGTTGGCGTGTTTAGATTTGAATATTGAAACACAGGCCTTTTATATGATCTGCCGGTTTGTTCAGGCTCGGTGTGGAAGCATCAGTGTTACTGATACGCTCTCGCTGACTGACTTTTATTCATCTGCAGTTATGGAATGCGTTTCATTTCCAAAGTGCTGAAGGATACACTTAATGAAAAGTTCCCCGATGCCACAGAGGATGAGCTTTTGAAGGTTTGTGCTCACAGTCGTCCCATAAGTCACGGCTGACCACGTGCCTTTATTTATTTATTTATTGTTATGCACATGTTTTCTTCATTTTCTTGAGTGGTCATATTTCTCTTTTAAACTCCAGAGTTTCTGGTTTGGATCTGTTTTTCATTTTGAATACACAAACTTGTATCTGATCACATTTAGTGATAGGCATCTCAAGTAAATTTTTTGTGGTCAAGTACTTGATCCATGCACACACACGTACAACTTGACTACTTCATATTTAAAATTAAGTCTACCTTGTTTGTAGTGGCATGTTTTTAATAATTGAACATTTCCCTCATTCCACAAATAAAAATCAGCTTATTAAAAATGTAGTATTAGCTATTATTGTTAATTAAGTCTATTATTTTCTACTACCACAGACAGAACAAGCATTAGAAGTAGCACTACAGTGTCTGTGTGTGTGTTGCATGAACCACGAAAGGTAAAATGTCAAGGAGACAATATCATACTTTTCTTATAAACATTAATGCTTTAGATGTTGTTTATACAGTAATGTTGCTAATAGATTTTATATTCCATAACCAAGCCGAATATGCCTCCGACTCGCATATTGTGAATGGGAAGCAGTCTGTGATTCATATTAAGCCTCACTGAGGGTCAATCAATTCTGTTTTTTCTTTTTTTCTTTTCTTGGCTGTGTCTTTCTTGACGGTTGACGTTTATCACAATTGATGCATATCTGTCTTTTAGTTTGAATCAATCTGTCCTCTAAAACACCCTCTAAAACATATGTATGTGCATATTGTTTTCTTGTGCAGTTGTCTGCCTACTGTCTTACTCTGTTTCAATGGGCTCCTTTTACTCCGCTCGATTTCCTTGTCCTTTCCCTAAATATAATCTATTCCATCACTGGTCTCCATTGTTGATTTGTCGTACTGCTGAAAGTTGTTGACCGATATACGCACGTGTGTTCAGGGGGATAAAGCCACATGAATTTGAAAAGCTTGGATTTTGGCATGTACACAGTCCTGGTGGGGGGGTCAGATCTGTGTCACATAAAGGCAGAAAATCAAATTTGTGCCACTTCACCCTGATGAGCGAAGCCATGGAGTAAAACATAATGGCTTTGTAGAACTAATAATAATGGGGTGGCTGTGACTCAGGTGGTAGAGCGGGTTGTTCACTAATTGTAGGGTTGGCGGTTCGATTCTTGGCCCACATGACTCCACATGCCGAAGTGTCCTAGGGCAAGACACTGAACGAGTTGCTCCCGATGGCAAGTTGGCGCCTTCCATAGCAGCTCTGCCACCATTGGTGTGTGTGGGATGAGACACAGAGTGTAAAGCGCTTTGGAACCGCTACGGTTAAAAAAAGCACTTTATAAGTGCAGACCCTTTAATAAATGGGCAAATAAAGTTCTATTTGAGATTCATGATATCGTTGTCGGTTTGCACTTAGCATTTTCTCTATTTTAATTAAGAACAGAGTATCGTACATTTGGGTTGCTCGTCTTCATTACTGCATTACTTGCTGTCTCGTGCCGAGGTGGACAGGTGAATGCCATGAATTCACATTTTAACGTGGAATGAACAGTTTTTTTTTGTTTGTTTTTGTTTGTTTGTTTGGTTTTTTTCTTTTCCCCTTGTCTTTTTGTTTGTCAGCCCAATTTTTTTCTAGTTTGTACTAGTCGAGCAAATTAATATATCAAGTACTTGATTATTTGACTACTTGTGCCCATCACTATATTGCATTACATTATTCAGTGCTCCTTTTGCAACCTGTGCTTGAGAAGATCTCGACTGTGGCGCTTCTTTCTCTTCACTTTCCTGAATGCTGAGTGCTACCTCTATCTCTTTTTGTCTTTCTGCCCGCCGTCTCTTCTGGCTCCAGCCGCCCTCTTTGCCCTTGCCTTCGCTCCTCTCTCGAGACTTCACTGCTTCTCCGTTCCTGCGCACGCCAGGTGAGCCACACCGCTGTCTCTCTTTCCTTCATGCTTCCTGTCTTGTTTTCTGCTCTTCCCTGCTGAAATATTGGGGGGACTGCAACACTTAATTATGTTTCCTTACACCAGCTAAAATTTTACAGCATTGCTTGTCAGTCTGATTGTGTACATCTAACTTGCAGATTGTTGGAAACCTGCTGTATTATCGCTATATGAACCCTGCCATTGTGGCTCCCGATGCCTTTGACATCATTGACATGTCAGCTGGAGGTCAGCTGACCACCGATCAGCGACGAAACCTGGGCTCCATCGCCAAAATGCTGCAGCACGCTGCTTCAAATAAGATGTTTCTCGGTGACAATGCCCATCTTAACCCAATCAATGAGTACCTTACCAACTCCTACCAGAAATTTAGGTACATAATTTACCTCATGCTTTCCATTGCCACTATCCCCCAGTTCACATTGCCTGCCATTGAGTTTGTGAGTCAGTCTTAGAATAAGGGTGGTACACGTGCTGTCATTTTAAAAGTATAGCTCCATTCTCATTTGTTCTGTTTCTGTATCTTCCTTTTATTATGCTTGCTGTTAATATCCTCTTTCTTCTCTTCCCCTCAGACGTTTCTTCTTGGCAGCTTGTGACGTCCCGTCACTAGAGGATAAATTCAACGTGGATCAGTACTCGGACCTGGTCACTGTAACCAAGCCTGTTATTTACATCTCCATCGGCGAGATAATCAATACACACACGGTCGGTGTCTGCACAGTCACAATCGTACAGTACCTGCTCATAGGATCCATTTTCATGACTCACTGGATGTTGTTTTTGTTTTTTGCCTTCTCATCTCGCAGCTCTTGCTAGATCACCAGGACGCCATCGCTCCCGAGCACAATGATCCCATTCATGAGCTGCTGGAAGATTTGGGAGAAGTGCCAACCATCGAGTCTCTGATAGGTGAGTCACTGAGGAAAAGTAGAAAATATAGCAACTGAACAGCGGTTTTCTTCAACTGGGGATTTTTTTAATTCACTTGCAGGAGAGAATCCACTGCCACCTGATGACCCTAACAAGGAAATGATGGGCAAGACGGAAGTCTCTCTCACACTTACCAACAAATTTGATGTCCCTGGTGAAGCCAACGCTGAAACTGATGCCAAGACCCTCCTTCTAAAGTATGTCTTACTCCAGATGTTGTTTTTAAGTATTTCCGATTGAGCTAAAGTTCATTGTTCAAAACTCTTCAAAATCATTTTCTTTTTAGCACCAAGAGGCTCATTGTGGACGTGATCCGATTCCAACCAGGAGAAACGCTATCCGAAATCCTGGACACCGCAGCAACTCCTGAGCAGGTAAACACCAGAAAGGGAATGTATGATTGTGCTATGAGGACAGCCAACTGGATATGTTCACCAATGCCTTGTTATTGATTTGTGGTGTCTACAGGAGGTGGAGTACCAGCGTGCCATGCAGCGACGAGCCATCCGTGATGCCAAGACACCCGAAAAGATGAAACGGGCCAAACCAGTGGTGGATGACAGTCTCACACTGCAAGGAAAAAAGGACAAGATTAAGAGCAACCTGCAGAGGCTGGCAGAGCTGGGGAAAGTTCAACCAGAGAACCGATACCAGGATCTTATCAATGACATTTCTAAGGTACCATATCAGACATACTTAGTGTTTTTAGATTTATCAAATAAAATGTCGCAATGAAATTAAAAAGTAGGCTTTAAAATTGTATGAGGGGGAGGGGCCTATAAATTCCCAGAGTTGCTACAAAAAAAAACAACAAAAACCTATTGTTATAAAACATACTTCATTCCTTCTTTATTCCCCTTCAAAGTATTCTCTTTGAGATGCGATACACTCGTCCCAGTATTTCTGCCGTTCTGGGAAATAATTCCTGCAGTCATCTTTTGTCATCATATCTAGATCCTCCTGGGTGGTTTTTTTTTCTTTTTTCTTTA
>JAFFST010046649.1:390572-405955 GCA_022414735.1 Noturus placidus
ACTTAAGTGTGACAAACATGCAAAGGAACAGGAAATGAGGAAGGGGGCAAACACTTTTTCACACCACTGTATGTGATTGTACCCTGCGATGGACTGGCACCCTGTCCAGGGTGTACCCCGCCTTGTGTCCAATGCTCCCTGGGATAGGCTCCAGGTTCATCGTGACCCTGAAAAGGAGTAATCGGTTGAAGATGGATGGAGGTGTTTTCCGATCTGTTATTGCGTTTTCTATCTGTTATTGTGTTTACTGATCTGTGCGAGTGTGTATGTGATTGTGCCCTGCGATTGGATGGATGGAGCAAACTCAAAATAACAGCTGTGCAAATTCTGTTAGATTTCATATACATAAAGAGAAACTAACATTCTCTTCAGAAGTGCATTCTCAACAGTTACCAAATATTTCTTTTCTAGATTAAAAAAAAAATACATTTTGTTTTTCCTTCAAACTCCAAAGATCTGAGGCACTTCACAATATTTATTAAAGCACTGTTCAACATTTGAATTTAAATAGTTTTCATTTTAGGGTGGCTAACAAATCAGATTGGTGATTGTTCTTGAACCAGAACTTAGCTTAATTTTCTCAAATTTCTCACACGTTTTGAAGACAGGGAATTTGATTTCCAACGTCTCACCTGATAGTAAATTAAGTGCTTGGTCCATTAGTGGAACCTAGGAAATACCAGCTAATTATAACAGGCAGTAAATAAACCAAAATCTGTACAGGATTTTAGGTTCTATCTAACTTAAAGCATGTATAAGTAAAAACTGTGTGATTCAAAGAATTGTAAACATCTAAAACTTTGTAGGTGCTTTTAGTTGTACTGTTCCGAGTCTTTGGAACACTTAGCCTCAATACATATGTAATAGTTCTAATCTTTCGATTTTTAAATAATTTCTTAAAACTGTTTTTTTTTAGAATAGCTTTATTCTGTTTGATACAGCTCTTGTATATTATTGTATATTGTTTCTTCATATATTGCTTCTGTATCTTATTATTTGTAAGGTGTCCTTGAGTGTCTTGAAAGGTGCCCATAAATAAAATGTATTATTAATTATCATTATTACAATTAAAAGGCTACTACAAAAATATTGATAATTGGCTTAATGTTCACTAAAATCCTTTCTTCTCTATCAGAGAACTGATAGGGAATTTTGAGTTTAAATTTAAACGTGCAATGGCGTTCACTATTTAAAATCATAAACATTACACAAAAAAATGTGTATGTGATTGTGCCCTGTGATGGATTGGCACCCTGTCCAGGGTGTACCATACCTTGTGCCCAATGCTTCCTGGGATAGACTCCAGGTTCCCCTTGACCCTGAAGGAAGGATGGATGGATGGATGAAGTCCATCCTAAATTGGACTGGAAGCCAATGGAGAGCTCGCAAAGTGGGAGTGGTGGGATCATATTGGTGATGGCAAATGACACCAAATGCACAAAATTGCCTCTAGCTTTAGCAGAATATCCAATCAACGAAAATTAATTTTTTCATTTACTATTTAGGTCAATGTTACCTTTTACGCCCAACATGACCTTTTTGTGATTTGGAGCAAATTTGAGCCGGCACCAGTGCCTGGTAGCCCCACCCCTTTTCTGCTATGTCAGCAAAGCTGTGACTGTTGAGTGCATGAAGTGTCCAGCATTTCACACTTGTTTTTTTTTTTATTATTATTCGTTTGAATAAGTCCATCATCTGGGTACTTGAAATGCACTATTTCTTGTTGGAATGTTCAGCTTGAACACACCACTCACACTATTTATACAAAAAAATGACATAGTATACTGCATAATTATGTGATTTGGGATGAAGAGAAAGGTAAATCCACTGTTCCAACAGATATCTCCAGGCAGTGCATAGTTCATTGCCAAGTGCCAAACTGTTGCCACAAAACTGGAAGCATATAATTGTCTAAAATGTCTTTGCATGCTGTAGCATTAACAATACATTTACTGGAACTAAATAGCCTTACCCAAACCATGAAAAATAGCTCTATATCATTATCTCTCCTGCACAACCCCCCTCCCTGTTACACTGTCTATAAAGTCTGTATAAAACTTAAAAACTTATACTACTACTATCTCTATAAATGTAAAAAATAAAATACCATTAGGTTATATTAGTAGTGTCATTCTCATATTCATTATTGTGACCACACCGACTGTTAAAATGCCTACCAAGGGTGATGAAATAGTAAAGTAATTAAGGTAGTAAATTAACTTTTTGATGATATAGATTTTATTATCCATCTTCAACCGCTTACTCCTTTTCAGTGTCACGGGGGAACCTGGAGCCTATCCCAGGGAGCATCGGGCACAAGGCGGGGTACACCCTGGACAGGGTACCAGTCCATCTTATATTTATTTTATTTTTACATTTGAGCCGCTGCCAAGATCAACGTACAGTTTGGAAACAAGCTTTTTAAAAATAAAATAAATATAATAAAATCTATATCATCAAAAAGCTAATTTTACTACCTTAATTACTTTACTCTATAATATTTTAATCATAAATGATTTTTTTTAGGGGCGCACGGTGGCTTAGTGGTTAGCACATCCGCCTCACACCTCCAGGGTCCGGGGTTTGAGTCCTGCCAAGGCCATGTGTGTGCGGAGTTTGCATGTTCTCCCCGTGTGTCGGGGGTTTCCTCCGGGTACTCCGGTTTCCTCCCCCAGTCCAAAGACATGCATGTTAGGCTGATTGGCGTGTCTACAGTGTCCATAGTGTATGAATGTGTGTGTGTGTGTGTGTGTATGTGATTGTGCCCTGCGATAGACTGGCACCCTGTCCAGGGTGTACCCCGCCTTGTGCCCGATGCCTCCTGGGATAGGCTCCAGGTTCCCCGTGACCCTGAAAAGGAGTAAGCGGTTGAAGATGGATGGATGGATGGATGGATTTTTTTTAGGACAGGGCCATTTTTAAAATGCGTTATCAAGAAAGGAGAGAGACGACTCCTAATGAGTCGATTCTTCTCTGAACGACTCTTCTCAGGCGGTACTGTCACTTTAAGGAAACTACACTGCCGTCTTGTGGACAAAGTGGGTGTTTTTTTTTTTTTTTTAAATCGACGTACAGTTTTGAAGCAAGCGTGTGTGTATTTCCCCCCCCTGCTGTTTTCACTCGGTGATTAGGACATCGGAGTAAAAACCAAACAAGCGCGTTGTACAAGAAGAGCCGCATCATTTAAATGACAGCCCTAATGGAGGTGGAGATGTGGATGTGAACATGTCGATCGAGGAGACTTTTCAGATGACCGGGATTTGACAATCTGACACCACTGACACTCGATTGTGTGGGTTTGTTTTTTTGTGTTCACTGTCGGATGACAGCGACGATCGATCGGACTGTAGGAGCAGAATCAGTGTGTGTAAAGTCAGTGCTGTATTGAATTCAGCATCGAGGTCTAGTTTGGGTTTGTTCGGTTGATTCGGTGTGAACGCGTGAGAAGGCTTCGCTCCTGGACGCCGCTCACACCACTTGTTGACATTTCGGGAAAGTTTCCACTGGTCAATGCACAAACACAGAAACAAACTTTTCGTTTGTTGTTGTTTTTGTTTGTTTGTTTGTTTGTTTCTACCGTAGGCTCGGTACATCGCTTTGTCTCGGTGCCTACAATCCCTGGAGTTCCTCGCGTAACAACTTTGACATCCACGAGAAGGAAGGAGCTGAACGGTGATCACTGGCTGCTGCGTCGGCGCGCGCGCGCGGGCGGGAGGGGGTTCTTAGCGTTGCACTTCGGACACTTTTCGGTGCTGAAGCTACATTAGCATGCTAGCAAGAAAGCTAGCAGAACAGTTCAAAAAGAGTTCCGCGAAAGCATTTGAACCCACACACAGTTTGACCAAGCCACGCTCTTCACACCTGACTGGTGTGTGGAGCCGAATGCTCAAGGTTTAGTTGTCAAGCCGAGTTCAATGTAGTTAGCTTTGCTGTTTAGCTAACGAGCTAAGGCTTAACGTGTGCGAGCTAGCGAAGTTGCTATAACCTTAGCGGAGATAAAATACTTGCTTTATTATTAACGCCGGTTTTTAATGACCCATTCATAAATACACGTTTCTAGGTGTGTGTGTGTGTATATTGGGAAATAATCTCGACAATAGTAAAGAGAGCGCAAATGGAGGAAATGATGCAGATACGAGCTAGCGTTAGCTACCATGCTAGGCGGGTGTAGCTAGCGCGGATAAACCGGCTAACGAATCAGGGCAGGTGCTAAAAAGTTCACACATACCGCGTTCATTATTTAGAATTGCCCATATTACTTATTCTTCACCCATATATGCTAATTTAGATATGAGAATAATACTGTCTTTTTAGTTTAGACCGGTAACAAGTGTCGCCCCCCCCCCCCCCCCCGGACTGAGTTTGACAGCTGACGTCTCCGACTTTCCGACATTTATTTATTTTTCTCAACAACAAAGATTTTCATCTCGAAAGTACAGGAATGTCCACCATGGGAGGACAGCTGAAACCTATTTGAGATTGAACTGCAAGCACAGTGGACATTTGTGTGTTTGGGGTTTATTTTATTTATTTATTTTTTTTGCTGCGAAGTCGGTCTGTAAACTCTTGCGGCCCTCATAATGTCCGGATCCCCGGGCTCGAGTAGCTCCTCTAACCCGAGGAAGTTCAGCGAGAAGATCGCGCTGCATAACCAGAAACAAGCGGAGGAGACGCGGGCCTTCGAGCAACTTATGACGGACCTCACCGTCTCAAGGGTAAAGTAAAGCCCAGATCTTTAAACATGGCTTAATCCTTTATGATCTTAGAGAGGAAAATGTTCTAGAATTTTGTGTTTATTTTGTTCAAAATCCTTTCTGCTGGTCTGTGCTGCTGCTGAGAGTCTGTGAGCCCTGAGACCTGAGACCCGGGCTGTCAGGAGTTTACCGTAATGACGCGTTTCACTCTAAACACGGATTATTCACCAGTTCTGGACATTTACAGAGGCATCAGAGTGTATGTTCCCCATGTACAGCGTGCACTTGAGTAGTTTATGAAGTCGTGTGTGTGTGTGTGTGTGTGTGTGTGTGTGTGTGTGTGTGTGTGTGTTGGCTCGCAGTGAAGCAGTGCTTCATCTCCTGTACTGGAGTGTCCTGGTTCTCAGAGGAAATGACTGACTGTGTGTATTTGTGTACAATCTGCATGATCATTTATTATCATGTTATTTATTGCTTCAGCAGTGCATCTGTTAGCCTCCTTAATCTCCTCTCTCTCTCTCACACTCACACACACACACACACACACACACACACACACACACACACTGGACGCTATTAACCGTACCCCATATTCCCTTCAAGTCTTTTATAAACTAAATTAGACCGCTTTTTATAATGTCACAATTAACCTCTTAGCCTTTTTTTTCCTTTTCTTTTTTTTATTCTAAGGAAGGAGGATTACTCGCACACCCTCCCCATGCCCCACTTTGCACACATCAAACCTTGAAGCGACTTCCTTTTCATGTATTCTCTTCCTATTTTACTTCCTGTCCGTTCTCTGCTCGAGCCTGAGCTGTATAAATCGTGGACTGAGCTCGTACAGCATGCACCACGTCATTCTTATTATGCCATCAATGAAACCTTGTGATGTAATGCATTGCTCAACCGTAACTGCTTGATTGTCGAGCTATTGATAGATATTAGATCTTCACCCTCCTTTCTATTCTCACTACCACGCGTCAGTGCTAGTCCTGTCTTTACAGATACACGGGTTTCACAGAGATCACACAGTTATCAATCAAGCTCCATCCGATGTTCATTCAGTACAGTGACTATTTTTCAGATAGGCCTTTTCAAATGAACCTCGACGGCTGACAGAGTATTAATGATTAAGGAACGCTGATCTCGTTCCGTTTGTCTTCGTTTCACTTTTCTTTTAGTTGAATTTCAACGTGAATAGTTGGCGTACAACTAGAAGGGAAACTCAGTTCTGTTCACATCAGGTGCTTCAATTCTTTGTGATATGTTTTTAAAGTGCTCTGCTTTTATTTTATTTATTTATTTATTTTTTAAAACAACAAATATTTGGTTGTATCACTGAATAAGAAAACTTCAAAGAGCTTAAAAAGCCCTTTGGGCCTAATGAACATTATCTTTCACAAATTTTCAGCGTGTGTCAAACACATGACGTGTTTGAGTTATGATGCAAGGCTGGAGGAGGAGATGTTTAAGACTCCAGGCAGATTGTACTTTCATAAAGGGTTCCTTTCTTTACCAAACAGCATTTTTCTCACTCGAATGTGGGTTTGTGGTTATTTGTTGGTTTATTAGTGTGACTGTCTGCAAATATGACAGTGTTAACATTTTCAGTGACTGTGCTGGTAGGCAAATGATAGTCATGTGCTTTTCACCTTATGTGCAGACAGCTGCTTAGTTAATTACATTTTTAGTTAATTACATTTAGTTGATTACACAAACATTGCTCTGTAGGAGCAGTAGGAGAGGACTGTTTTAAAAGTGTATAGTTAGTGGATGGTATGTTTGAATGATTGGTTGCGATAGCGCGCTGACAGACTCGAACTTGAGTCATGGACTCTTCTGCCTTAGAGCGCACCTATTATGGTTTTGAAACGTGCCTAATTTTGTTTTAAAGGTCTCATACTATAGATGTACATGCATCCAAGGTCAAAAAACACTTTAATGTGCTCATAATTTCAATTGCAGCATTACCTTGTTGCTTCCCAGTGTCACAAACGACTCGTTAAATGATCCGTTCTAAAGCATTCGTTCTAAACTCCTTTCAGAGAGCATACTCTGCATCTGATTGGTCAGATGTCCCAGTCTGTCATGATTGGTCTTCTACGGTCAGCTTGTTTCAAAATGGAAATGCACACTACCATAACGAGTTTCAACTCCATCTGTCAGCGAGCAGCCGATGAAGACCAGAGAATTTCTCTTAGGAAAAGGTTTAAATGTTTTTGAGTCATCTTTATGAGAATACAAAATATTATTATTTAGCAGGATATCAATTGGCATCACAACACCTGACGAAGTCTAAAAATGAAGAGAAATTACAAAAGGTGAATTCTGTGTAGTCCACCCAGCACAATATAAGTAAGTTAAAAAGAAATTGGTTTGACAAAAATATATATATTTTTTTTTAAATTAACCTGTGGTTATGGCAAACTGAACTTTTAAGCTGGCTTTCATCCTCCAAATAAAAAATCATACTGCTTTCTAAACCTGTCCATACATGATTTCAGTTTTTCGATGTGACTGTTGTGGCCAAACAGGCCTTGATTTCAAGATTTGTTATGCAACTTACTGGGGTTTTGTGCTTTTTTGCAGAAAACTACTTGAATTGCAGAAATTTCGATTGAACAGAATTGTTTTGCACGGTCTTTTGAAGTGATGTTTTTTGGTAAATGAGACATTTCAGCTGTACTCATGTTCAACGCACGTGAATGGAAGAGGGTCTTAACTAAATGCATGTTGTGATGATGACATGTCTTTACCCAAATCTGCATTTATTTTGAAAGCTTACAAGCTCCTCCGAATGCTGGGGAGGAGCTTTGCGTTTGTTTCTGCGATCGCAAAATCGAGAAACCCTGAAAGGATTGCTAAGTAACTGTTGCCTCTTAAGGGAAACACTTCCAATAATGTCAATTCTGCCACTTTCACCACCTCGACTGGTCTATCTTCCTTTTATACACCGGCATAATATTTCCTTAAAGCCATTTAGGACTACATGAAACGACAAGTCTAAAATATTTATATTGTGTGCATTTGAAATCAAGAAGTGATTTGAACTTGTACAGAAAGCGTGATGAGTATATGAAAGATGAGCTCAGCATTATCTGCTCTGCTCACTGCTCACTAAGCTGATGTTCTCCCTTTAGAAAAATCGATTAAAAACATTCGAAAGAAGCACACTCTGTTTACAAAGTTCTGATCCAAGCATGAAATGTATTAATTTATTTTTCTTCCTCTCTCTCTTGAACTCTTCAGGAACTAATGAATTAAGAGTAATAGTATATAGTGGACTTAAAACTGTAGTAATAGTAATAATAGCGGACTCAAAACGTTTCCTCACATGAGTTGATAATTAGCACAACAGAAACGGTTGTGCGATCGTGTAGGAATGCATGTGCACTGCTGTGTATCAACACTGAACAAATTTATTACCTTTTAAACTGTTGAGAAAAATGACAAAAATGTAGACATAATACTTAATGTTTCAAAAATATACAGTGAAGATGTTATCGCGGATATTATTTTGCTCCATGAGACAGCTTGATTACAAATTGTTCACAGATTAGTCATTTTTGTTAGTTTCTTGAACTGTCAAGTTCAAATTTAATCCCGTATAACAATACAGTGTAACTTTATCGTGTTCTTTAGATTCTATGGGAAGCCAAACAACTCAAAAGCTGGTCCAAATTGAGCTACTGCGCAGTGCGGACCAAATACTTGCATGACCCACTGGAAGGTGGAGTGGCTCGGGCTGGGCAGACCAACCTGGGAGGTTAAAACCCGCCCGCGCTGCGCTGTCCAATGAGTTGCTCATGTCAATTTTGTCCACGCTGCGTCATCGAGTGGTTCAGCCGCACTACTCATTCGGTCACGCAGGTATTTTGTATGCACTGTGCAGATCTCTTGTGTAGCTCAGTTTGGACCAGCTTTTGAGTTGTTTGGCTTCCCATAAGTTTCAATATGTTTACATATCGAACAAGACGTTCAACAGGTTACATAATGAAATTGTATATTCCTTATATAACAGTCCTTATATTATTATGTGAGGTGTAATAAACATTTAATAAACGTTACTTAATCAAGCCCCCACACACATCTCTGAAAAGGTGACTTCCTCTTTATCGTTCATAAGATAACTCACGCCATTTTTACTGAGCCAATCCACTAGCATACCAGCAAATCAGATGGGGGGGGGGGGGGGGGCACTACTCACTGCAATTAGCAGCAAACAGGTGCAGGAAGCTCAAATTCCCTAAAACCTTTAAGATCTGGTGTATGGGAGCGCTTTAGCTTCCGACATCACCCTTTTACGCTCGCACACAGAAAACTGTGCTGCAATTGGAAATCACTGCTGCTATTGGGAATTTCATATTCCCTGATGGAAAATGGAGGATTCACAAACACTTCTAGCAGCACAGAGAGCCATGTAAGACTTGACAGCATGACTCTCAAACAGCAGAGTAAGAAATGCTCTATGATTCAGTCACGCCTCCTTGTGAGTCTTACCAGTGAAAGCTTAGGCGTATTTCATTTTGTTACGTTCTGATGCACAGCTTTTGTTTTGTTAAAAATGGTTTTATCAGTCGAAAATGGAAATCCGAGGCAACGCGTATTCAGGCAACGCCTTTTTTTTTTTTTTTTTTTGTGTCGTGTAGAGAGACTACTGTATCATATCAAATTTGGATTCTGTTTAATATTTATATGGAAATGATCGTGGAATATAACGATCAATTCACTTCAAATGGGTCTGATTGGCTGAAATAATCACAATTATCTGATTATTTAATAATTGTGAATCCTAATGCTGGCATTATACTTGGATGATACAATGTCATTGAAGTACTGCTGAATACAGTCTCCAGTGTGCTCCAAAAGCCCTCAGTACACATCTTCGGTGTATTGGACTCCCTAAGGTGCAGGATAGTGTGAATTGTCACACTGCTGCTGCAGGTTGTACGTTTTGACAATCCGCAGGTGGAAAGCATGTGATCCATGTACTCCTTGTTCGTATACTTAGCATTAACTCTATACAGTTCTGTAGAAATTTGTTCACTCATCATCAGCCTTTTTAGAACTGTGCTGTGTTTGCCATGTGAAAATGTATCGTATGATGTTATTTCTAAATATTACTTTACACTGTATAATAATATCCGAACTAGGGCTGCTGGATTATGGCAAAAATCATAATCACGAGTATTTTGGTCAATATTGAGATCAGGATTATTAAACACGATTACACATTGACTTTGGAAACATCATGAATTTATTATTTATTTAACTTTAAAAAGAAAAAAAAATGAAGAACTTTATTGTATTTTCCTTGAATCGAATTCAACTTAAATATTTTTTTTTAAAAATTGGCTATGTGATTCGCCAGAAATCACAAAAATGGACTTTAAACTTCCTTAGCCAATGAAATTCTTAACCAAGACGAAACTATCGTCTGCAATTCTCCAGCTGTGATCCTTGGAGATTTTTTGGCCACTCAAGCCATCCATTTCACAGTGCGTTGAGACAATATAGACACCCGTCCAATTCCAGGGTGATTCACAACCTCAACCACTTTTGCTGCACATCACAACTATATTCCTTTGTCTTACCCATTGTTCTGTATGACTAAGGGAATTTGGCCTACGTGTTACCTCATATTTATACCCATGTGAAACAGGAAGTCATGGTTGAAAAATTTCCTGTTCCTAGTCACCAAGGTATAAAAATATTAAATATCAGTGGGACTAAATATATTTTCCTCATATGAATTGATAGGGGTGCCAATAATTGTTGTGCACTCATATTTAACAGTTATTAAAAAAATATATTTTATAAACCTTTTTGTTTGATGTCCATGAGCGCAGAGTATTTTTGTGAATTTTGTGAGCCTTTTCTAGTTACATGACCTGTGTTTACATGGACAACAATAATCCACTCTTAACCCGATTAAAACCATACTTTGATTAAGAAACTATCATGTAAACAGCAATTTTTACTTACCTTAATCTAATTAAGGTCATACTCGAATTAAGACAGGTGGAGTACTCCTGTTTTAGTCGCATTATGGACATGTATTACAGACATGTAAACACCTCAATCACATTATGAACGTCGTGTGAGTTTTCACCGCATCTTGCGATAGGACACGATCACACACGGCAGTTCTCAACATTTACGGCGAACAAAAGAGTTCGGCTGCGTCCCAAACTGCATCCTTTCCTACTATAGGCTTGTAGTGGGGAAAAATACATGTATCTCGGCCACTATATAGCGGTAAGTACGCGGTTTGAGACGCAGCCCACGGCTTCAAGCAGTTGTCTATTAGCACGTACAGCATGACAAGTAATTAACTGCACTTAAAGTGTTTTTAAAAAAATTAAAGAAACACACAAAACTGTATACGGTACCATAATGAAGACGAACTGTATGTTGATGCGTCGGATGGCGTGGCGCGGTGACGTAATGACGCGGGCTGTTAATCTAATTATGATCTATAACATGTAAAATGGGAACATGACAGGAGTATTCTAAACCCGACTCGTGTAAACACCTTAATCACATTATCTTAATCAGAGTAAGGTCAATAATTAGATTAATGCTGTCCACGTAAACGTAGTCACTGACTGAAAATATGACTTTTCTGTGAGTTACTTCACTTTGTTGCATATTTAATGTACACTATATATTTAAGGAACAGCCTCATCAAAAAGCCAATGACGACGTCACGGCTCTAGTTTCTTTTTACTGCAGATGAAAAAGGACAGCGCTGTAACATGGAGGAGGTGTTTTGTCATTTTTGCAAAAAGATGGTGAGCGAGTCCATCACTTCATTAAAGTCACTAAACTGAGAAAAACAACTGCGGGTGGACTAATTGTTAAAAAGCGTTCTCATTTTGAAAACTTTCTGGCGAAATATCTGCATGGTCGTACCAGATGGCTTATATTACAGACAGCGTGTCACAGTTTATACTCAAAGGAATTCTGTTGTTCAATTATTAGGATCATACTGAAAGACAAATAAGTTCTTTTATGGATTTGCCAACAAAACATGATGACTTAAATATAAACTATACGCACAACACTAGAAAACTGATTTGTTCAGTTTTATCCAATTGTATGTCGGCTAGCTATTCAATGGTTTTTAAAAGTGGAAATGACTACACATTACACCAACATCATGTCTAGGTTTTATATAAAGGAAACAATCATGGCTGTTTACTTCACTTGGCTTGCTGTAGGTTGCAGTGTTTTACTTTAGAAATCAGGTTTCCATCTCACCACTGGCCAGATGTCAGATTTTCACTTTTAAAGAACTAACACATTGCACTTTTATTTTTATTATTGTGTTTCTTTAAATTGTTTAAAGTTTCTGTACTGTTGCGGTCTGAGAGTTACAACATGTAATGAAAAAAAAGAAGTTTTCTCTAGACGTCTTTCCAGACATTTATTAGAGACAGGAGACATTTTCAAGCTCTGCGCTAAGACTGTCCAGGATCAGCGATTAGACAACAACTCTGACTCATCCCTGTTTTGCCCACAATGACAGCTTTGAGTGTCCCGTGCCATAGACCATTGCACTGTGCTTTAGCACTAACCCACACTGTTGACAAAACAGAGATTCACATGTAGTTGTTTTGTCAGTACAAGGAATGTGCTAATGGGAGTTTGTGATTCCTGATCAGAATTGATCATTTACATCTTTATCTAGGACTCTGAATGAAATGTTTTGTCTTTTTGTAGAGCCTCGTATTGCATACATTTGAACAGCTTTACCCATTCCTAAGAATTCCTGTCCTCAGGGTTTATTCTTAAACTTTAAATTAAGCCGCCGGGGGCGGCTGTGGCTCAGTCGGTAGAGCGGGTTGTCCACTAATCCACTAATCGTGGGGTTGGTGGTTCGAATCCCGGCCCGAGTGATCCCATGCCGAAGTGTCCTTGGGCAAGACACTGAACCCTAAGTTGCCCCCAATGGCAAGCTAGCACCTTGCATGGCAGCTCTGCTTCCATTGGATAAAAGCGTCTGCTAAATGAATAAATGTAAATGTAAATGATCGTTCAAAAATGTATGCATTTTACGTTCACTGTGCAAATTCTTTACTCATGCAAAAAACAATGAGTATCAAGCCACTGATTGTATCACTCTTTGTTATTTTGCAGGTGCAGTTCCAGAAACTCCAGCAGCTTCGTTTATCGCAGAACCGTGCCCAGTACTATGGTGGTTCCCTGCCCAATGTCAACCAGATTGGCAATGCCAGCACTGATTTCCAGGTAAATGGCCTGTACTGCTCTACTTATCCAAGTCAAAGGAGTCAAGCAAGATGTTTTTATTAAGGAGAAGATAAACTTCAATAGTATCCTCACTTCATTAACATAAATGTTCTTCAGAGAGGGTAATTGCAAACCTCGTTCATGTAAAGAAACAAAGAATGTTTGTTTTTTTTTTCTTCCCATTCTACTCTCGATCAGTAGCTGGGTTATAAACCTGATATGGCGACATGCTCTAAGGGTTTGAACAACTGTATCTGTTTAGGTTCCCTCAGGAGAATAAGTGTTGTGTACCTCCAAGTGAAAGTGCTCTAGTTGCAGTGAATAAAGCTTCTTTTGAGGAATTGGATACTGATCCCTAGTTTGTTTGTTTGTTTTTTTGTGGGTTTTTTTCCCCCTTAGGCTAGTTATGAGTTTTTCTTGAATGTAGCATTACTGCCCATGGCCCCACAAGCAGTGGTTTGGAAATTCTTGAAGAAAAGGCAAAAAACAAATATATTAATGATGAATTAAAGCCCTGAGAAAGGAACAAACTAGTCCAAGGTTTCAGCGATGCCAATAGAACTTTATTTGAGCAGCTTTACACTCCGAATAAATGGTTAAAATTAATCTAAAAAGCAGTCAAATGTATATCTTTGTTGTAAGTGTCTATGCTGAACAAATCCTAAACTTGTGTTAATGTAGGCAGGTTCTTAAAAAGAGAATTAGGTTACTAGTTTCCTGAACTGGCACTGATACCACCTTGGTGTAAACACGTGAAACAAAAGCTTAAGAAACTCAGCTCAAAAACATAGGATTTATTTATTTATTTATTGCTAAAACCTCTGTGGCGGTCTTTAGTGGATGAGCTTGAGTCTGTAAAGGGTTGCAGTTGTATGGAAAGCATCGTGTCTGGTCCTGGTAAAAAAAGCAAACTAAATGGCTTGAATGACTGCCAGTCAGTGGTGCTGACATCACACATGATGAAAACCCTGAAAGGCTGATTTTGGCTCACCAATGACCCCAAGTCAGTTGGATCTAGATCTTCTGTAGCTCCTCGAACAGGATCCCATTGGTATTGGTTATCTACTTATACTTTGACAAACAAGTAATGGTGTGTGAAATATGGTTTTGGCATTTTTGTGCATTCAGTATGATACAAAGCTGTTATTTTAAAAACCTCTGCTTAATGAAGTTTGATGCATCCACTGTATCCAGAATATTAGACAATGGGACTGGTAAAGCACAGTTTCAGCAGTGTGTGTGTGTGTGTGTGTGTGTGTGTGTGTGTGACATTGATTGAGCACCACAGGCATTCCACAGGGAACAGTATTGGCTCCCTGGATAATAGCTCTCCGGGTTTGCATACCGTATTAGCTAAACGGAGACAACTGCCGATACGAGACAACTAGTAGGCTCTTGAACTAAGAGGCTCTTGCTTCTAAGATCATATCAGTCTCAGAAGTGGCTTTATTTACTTGTTAATGGGACATTTCAGGTATCCTCACCAAACTCTCCAGTTTATCTCATCTGTAATTACATAATGTATAGATTTCACTTGCCTAAAGCTATAGGTTACCAATTTTTATTCGCCTTGTTGTAATTATTTGCAGTTATTTGACCGTGTTTGTGTTGTGAAACACATCTTTTGTTTTCTCCTGTGCTCTGCAATTTCTATAGGAATGAATAAAATCACATCCTTTCTAGATCATGATAGTAAAACTCTCCATTCTCCCATTTCTCTTGTTTCTGTTTAGGGCACCTTTCCCTCTGGTCTCGACTCTGTAAGAGGCACCAGGCACCACGGTCTGGTAGAGAGAGCAGTCCAAAGAGACCGCAACCGCATCAATTCACCACACCGCAGACCTATCGACAAACATGGACGGCAGATATCCTTTACATGTAATCCAGTCTGGTGTTGCATTATACTCGACTGCAGCATGGAGTATCAAATGCTACTCTGATTTGAAATATCATAAATAACTTAAAAAAAAGAAAATAAGCAGCTTGTTCTATTTTTAAACTTAACATGAAGTGAGTCCTGTTTTTTTAGACATGAACAGAATTTACATGCATATTTGTGTGTGAGCAAGTAGTTATATGCATGAGTGCAGGTTGACCTTTGTTCACGTGGGCAGCTGTTTTTAAAGCCATAGGGTCAATGCTGGTCTTGACTGTATCTTACTGTACAGCGCTCATTGAAGTATGATTATGTTGCTGCAGGTGAGTAGTAGCCGTGTGTGTGTTTGGATGTTTCTGTGTGTGTTGAGAGCTTTTTGCATATGTGAGATTTGGGGTTAATCCACTGTGACAGATGAATTTCAGCTCTGACCATCTTCCACTACTTTATGAAAATGAAGTGATTATTCCGGTTTTTTTTTCCTAGTGGTAAATCTACCTTTGAACCAACTCAATTGGATATAGGTTATATATGTGTGTGTGTATGTGTGTGTGTGTGTG
>JAFFST010046649.1:412144-430878 GCA_022414735.1 Noturus placidus
TATATAAAATAATTAATTTTTAATATGTACATTTTTATGAATTGTTTGAAATGACATTCTCAGCAAAACAAGTTCTTGTTAACATTTACATTATAACAATTAGCAAATTTCTCTCTCTTGAAGTTAAGAAGACAAGAAAATGCATCAAAATCTTCCGTTCTTGGGCTTTCTCAGGACTGTTACAAAGGGCTGGAGATTCCTTCAGAAATGCTAACTAAAACATGTCCTTTCAGAAAGCTTCACCATATCAGACATGAAATATTTTCCTTTGTTAAGTAGCATTACACTCAATTATAACTCCATTTGTTATTGTATTTAAATTATACAAAGTGTCCACCATACAGCTCAACAGTGGCGTGGTAGGAATTCAATTAAACGAGGAAGACAAAAATGATCCCAATGTTTTATATAGCACCTTTCAGAAGTGTGGAACCTGAAGGTTTATCTTGGACAGCAGTGTGACGAGGCAGGCAGAGAGGGGTTTTCTGAGTGCATTTGATATTTTCCCCCATGCAGGATTCAACTGAATAAGTAATCACTGGCTATACTTCGAGCCTATGATTATACATGCAATGAGCACATTATTCCATGTGGTCTTTCATCAAAGGATGCACATGGGTATTATGATAAATTATGCAACACAAAATTTTGTTAGATCCCTACAACATTTGATTGCATAATGATTTATTAAAGTTGAATGTGTTTTTAATTCTGTCCACTTAATGTTTCATGTTTAAGACGTACAGCGTTTTATTTATAAAAAAAAAAAAACCCTGTTTTTCATGAGCTCCTGGTGAAGTTCCAGCACTAACTAAGCCTTGCTCTCTGATCTAACCATGTCTTTCTTCTTCAAGGATCAGTGTGTAGCTATTCCTCCAGTGTGTCTGTGTGTGTGTGCTCCCCCAGAGCGAACAGCACTAACTAAATCTGCCAGATCTCCACTCCGCCAAGCTTTTGCCGTCTGCTGCCTCCCATAACAGATTGTGGCCTCACTGTGTTAGAAGTTCACTTCCTTTCTGCCCAGGATCTTCAGGATTGGACCAGAACTAACATGGCTTGTGTGCTTTATTTAAAGGCTTGGCTTAATGAGTGAACAATATCAAGACTGTGAGACTGTTTTGTTTTCTTCGCTTTCTCATTTTGAATGGTGGGTGTCGTTTTTGGCAGTGTGAAATCTGATGTCACCTCAGTGAGGCCAGGAAATATATTTTCTCTGTCTGTGTAGACATCAGAGGTTGACTGATGTCAGATGAGTCTGAGGGTGATCTCATCCTCACATCTTTTTAACAATTTTTTTGTGTCATTACGACCACCTTTTTTTTTTTTTTTTTGTGCAAAGCTTGTTAAAGCTTACCTTGACAAGGATGACCTATATTTATTGGTACTTACTTTACATGACAGGTTTGCTGGGAATGTTTATGAGGACATGGCTGTTAAAGCTATGAAACCGCTCTCTCGGGGTAGAGGTAACAGACTTATGTTTCACTGTGAGCTATGATTCAGCCTTTTTGCCAGTGTTTGCCTGACTATTTAGCAGAAGGCTATGAAAAGGCTATAAGGGGACGAAAAGTTAAGCAGTTATATATTTTGGTCTACATTAGACTTCATGAATTGGAGATTGCTCCAGTTAACCAAGATTTTATGAGCTATGGTTAGCTTCTTGGTTAACAGTAGACTCCAGTGTTTCTCTTTATGCTGTTTGATGCTTTATTAGCAATGGTTAGGAGAGGATATCTCCCTGGAGTATAAAGTTAGTAATAATTTCTCTTTGCGTATTGGTAGGCCCTGGGTACTGCAAGAGTTACCGTGGGCTATGAGTTTTAGCATAACATATATGAACTAGCTAAGACCATCATTTAGCCAGAAAAGATGGAGAGTCCTGTCCAGTTGGGAAGCAGATGCTAATGTACTCCTCTTGAGAAAAGAAGAGCAGGACATGTTTATAGCTCTTTCCACATCTGCGATGCATTTCTTCAGGAAATGTGGAGGCAAAAGACACTTGTTTAACCCCCTCTGTCCTGATCAGCATTTACAATTCTGTATACGGACCAGGATCAAGCTGTTCCTGTCATCCCCATGAGCGTGGGTGGCTCTTTTGTTGTACGTTCCTACTTGGTTAATGTAGAGGGCTTGTCATTTCTTTTCCGACATCAAAGTGTGGTTTGCTGCGGCTTTTCAGTTGTTCAGCATCAAACAGCGAGTACTGTAGGTACTTGAAGCGCTCGAACAGCACAGAGCTTAAAGGTTTGTTTACCAATGATTTCATAGTTAATTTTTCATGAGCATATTTGAGATGCTATTTTTGCCAGAAACCTTTCTCATGTCTTGATAAATGGTGCACGAACTTTCCAAGTCTGGTTTGATAAGAATATTTATATAGTGTAAAATTGGAAGCCTTTCAACGCAACAAAAATTCTCATTTCAGTCTGCTGCCTGTTCAACGATGTCGGTTTTCATCCGTAGACGAGGACGGAGCTCTCCTGAGGGAAATTCCGTCCTTCTGAAGTGTGGGTCGAATTGTTTTGGCCTGGTTCTGAGGACTTGGTAGGGTCTATGTGGTGTCCCAATGGAACCCAGCTGGGCCGAGTCAAATCTCAGGGTCACGGCTGCTCTCCAGGTCCCACGCTCCCTCCACCCTTTCACTGTTTTTTCTGTCGGGCCGTTCATGGGAGGGCACCCTCAAAACAGCAACCTATCTCGGAGACATGTATTGGAAGTGTGGTCCAACAGTAATATGCAGTCATTCAACAATCTGTCTAGTGCCTTGGTGGCTCTAATGTTTTCATGCTAGTTATCAAGCATTTAGGCCTTAAATGACACATAAAAAATCACAAGTGGCCTGGGTATATAAATTGCTGTGTAGTGGGCCAGACTTTTTTTTAAAAAAAAGTGGTCGGTCATTGCTCCCAAGTATTTGTCTCGTTATCCATGTGTTCTACATGTTTTCATGATTACTCTCTGCATCTATTTTGAGTGCGCCATCTTTAATGTGCTCGCCATGATATCTGCAAAGATGGAAGATGAGCGTGCCATATGGCCCTTCCTGTTAAATCCTAATACAGTTCAGAAGGTGGTGGTGATGGTGGTAAAAAGGCTTTACATGGAAATGTGAAATAATGTTGGTGTCCAGTATATGGCGTAGCAGGTAGATGCCATTTGCTGATCCTTTTTGTGTGTGTGTGTGTGTGTGTGTGTGTGTGTGTGTGTGTGTGTGTGTGTTTTCTGCAGAGTACAAAATTTAAGACCTTTTAACTAGAGATGCACCGATGTATCGGCTGATAATCAGTATCTGTCGATAAAGGCTATTTTTCATCGACTATCAACCGATAGTTTAAAAACATCCGATGATCAGGGCAGATTATATCCTGTCAATCAAAAGAGGGTGGGAAAACACAACGCTTTCGTGCTGTGTGTAAAGATGATGTCTCTATTGTGGAATGATGACAAAACTGCAGTTTACACCAGAAGTGAACAGCAGTGAAGCGGTGTTGAGTCTAATTTTTTTCCGCCATGCTTTTTTTTTTAAATTAGAAACTATACTAAAACTAGTATATATTGCACAGAAAAATATATTTGTAGAGTAGTATATTTCATAGGCAGTTAATGTTAATGAGTTAATATCATCAGAAAAAGGTTTATATTAGGCCTATATATTACCAGTTTGATGTTCAATGATGAAGTAGAAATGCTTTTGTTTGTGGTGAGTGAATGTGAAGCCTAAGAGGAGGGTTTTTTAGAATTCGGTCAATGTTAATGTGAATTAACAACATTTAATAAGTTAAGGAATCTTATTTTAATCTTCAGAATTTAGTTAATGTGAGTAATGTGTTTTCTGTTTATGAGACCAGTTACGTTGAAATGGAGAGAGTAAAGTTTTTATTTGCATTTCTTACAGAATTGTGGAATTAATTATTATTCATTTAACAGAAGGTATAAAAGGCAGAACTATCTGTATCGGCCGATATCACTCTGAGTAATCGTTATCAGTATCGGCTGAGAAATTTAGTATCGGTGTGTCTCTACTTTTAATCCTTTTGTAGATTTATTTATTTATTTATTTATTTTTTAGAAAAAATGCATAATCCTTGCTCCTTAAGCATGTTAGAAAGCAACATAGAAGATATATAGAGAGCTGTTGTTTTGGAATCTGGCTTCATAACATGCAGAATCTGGTGTAGAAACTACGCCTTCCTCGCATGTATGATTTACTGTTACGCATACTGAGTTTGCTTTGTAGTGGTCTGATGTGTATTGGCACAGTTTAGAGAGCAGTTTAAGTCAGCTGTTTTATTCGATTTGTCTAAACCGTTGTCTTTGGTGTTCACGACATGTTCCTCACGTTTGTTGATTTGTTCGTTTTCTTCATCGTTTTAAATGCTGTAGATATTGCAGCACTTTTGTTTGTTCTCTGATCTGTTCCCAGACGTGACTGTCCCTGTAGTATAATTGAAGCAGTAAATCAGCAAAGTGTGCCTGGGATGAGTTAACACCGGGGACTGCGCTGCGACGTGTACCGCTCTGTTTGCATATGCCCGCAGGCCCGCCGAGGCTCCTGTTGACTGCAGAGTGCCACATTACGCTGCCACTCTTTCTTTTCCTCCACAGCTTCTCTTCTCTCGCCGCCCTTCTCTCGGTCCTGTCGCTTGTTTCCCTCTACTAATCCCCTGAGCTATGAGCTCGAGACTCTGTGTATGTGTGTGTCTTTGGTGGTCAGTAACGCACGATTGTTTCCATTTCCAAAGGGAACAGCAGCCATGGACCGAAGAGAAACGGCCTGGGTTTAGATTAATATCACAACTCAACAGGTGAACTTTGACCTTTGAACTCTTATTTCATCTCTAGATCAGCTCCTCTGGATTTTCTGTCTCCTATTTTCTGTTTCTGTTGCTCACACACGCTCCTCTTATTTGATTTGTCTCGTAATGTACTTCATGATTATGCCTCCCCTCACAAGGTCAAGGTGATTGCATCCAACTCACTAATCATGGTCTCTATATTCTTTTCTGCTTCAATCATATTTGGCTCTCACAAGAATAACAAATGAATGTGGCAGACACTTCTATATTAAAACTAACCCGATTAGGGATTCTAAGTTTCTGCTAATCTGTAATTGCTTTGAAATACACTAGACCTGAATCTTTCCACTAGAAATAAAAGCATGAACTTTGAACTATATGTGATGATGATGATGAATTTAGGTTCTCAGCACCTTTTGTTTCTTTGAATTGGTAATAACGCATATACTGTAATGTAATAAAAATGTTGGCTCTGAGTTAATTAACATGTTTGTTGTGAAGATAAGAAATAGGGCTGCACAATTAATCGAATATTGATAAACGATTACGATTTTAACTGCCCACGATTAAATGAACATGATCGACTTTGATATTGACGTTTAAAGGTCGTCCTCGGCTAGTAGAAAACTCCGCTGCTGATCAAATCAAGCGCTTCCTGCACTTACAGCCAATCAGCATAGAGCGGCACAGGGATGACGTCATTTTGTAGTGCCAAAACCCAGAACGAAGTTAGCATTTTAGCCCTTGAACTGCCAGCTTCGCTTTGAGCTCCAGCACTTTTGCGGTAGGAGAAATCATGACATTAAACATGACGTTAAATGGCACTACAGAGGTTGTCGGGGACATTAAACGTCATCACGCTGAACGGGAAAAAACGTTGCAGATAAACTAAGGGCTCTACCGTGTGACTATTTCACTCGCATTTGTGACTGAAAAGTATTTTTTGCAACTGTGAATAAATATTGATTCTCACCGGTGCGAGTGACCTGTTCGGAGTTGTATAATACAATCGGGATTAAAACTACAACTCCAAAATCTACACCGTGCAACAGTTACTTTCACACGAACAGTTTTTCATCTCCTCAGTTAACCGAACAAGTGTGTAAATACTGCAGAGAAGCCATTATGATGACGAGTAACTATGTACATCATCTAATTCACTTCATTTAAACTCACGGTTGCCAGATATCACTAGAAAAGTCAACTTCAGTTTCCATGTTTTGATTTAATCCCCCAAAGCACAATATTATCAGCAGACATGGACACTGTACTTGGGAACCAATATAAAACTGATGAACAAACAAAAATAAAACTATTAAAATGTAAAGACAGAAAATGTGCTTATAAATAAATCATTTAATATATATATAAAAAATAGATATTATAATAACTTCATTAAATATAAATAAAATAAGAAATGAAATAATGCTTAATTACTATGGGTTGCATTTAATATCAATTTGACATTAAGCTTAGTTCACTTTTTCCTTAGAAAGCTAGTAGCCTTTTTCCTAATAATTAGATAATTTTTGTGTTAGTCTACTTTTAAGTTGGACTCTTTATTGTATAAATATTTTATGCTTGTTTATCAATTAACCAACAGTGTCTCATTGCTATTATTTTAACTCAATTAACAGTGACCATGAGCAGAGCTTACATTTAACTGTTTATGACGACCTGATTAAAGTTTAAACAAAAAAAGATTTGTATCTGGATCGTATCGGCTGTAAAGATCCTGATCGGAGCATTGGTAATGAACACCATTACACTAACGCGCTTTGCATCTGATTGGTAAATGAACTCGCCCAATCACATCATATATGAGATTATTCAGATATATACACAATATACACCGAGCGGTTTGAGAACTGACTCCAGACCAGAACCATGACAGTGGAAAATGTCTAATAGTGTAGCTTTAAATATATTTAAGAGGAGCCGACTTCAAACACTGAACATTGATGTTTAATGTATTTGTGTACAAGCTGGAACAGGTTAACGGTTGTTTTTTGCATACAGTCTGTAAAATGAACTGAAAATATTACATTTATTTTATCAGAAGGTAAATTATAATTGGTCATAATTGACCAGCTCAAGTTTTCTCATGCCTACTTCTGTGTTATATTGTGGCATGAGAAATCTTAATAAATGTGTAATAAAAATATGTTGTCAATAAAATCAATTAATAATCGTGATAAATATTCGAGATCACAATATTGATCAAAATAATCGGAATTATCATTTTGGCCATAATCGTGCAGCCCTAATAAGAAATAAGGAGAGAAGAATTCTGCTTTTATTCACACTAAATTCAGTGTAAATCGCTTATAGAGCTATGCAGCCTGTTAAACCTGCTATTCAGCTCAGTTCAGAAGAAGTTAATCACTGTATTGTAAGGTAATTTAGCAATTAAGCTGTTTATTCATTAACACCTTATTATATTGTGCTATGTTAATAATCTTCATGTATTCGTTCCAAATGAAGAAAATGAATTGGGATTTGAGTCCAGTCTCGGTGTGACATATCAAAACAAACTTTTATAGCCTGTTGCCATGCTTCTTTTCTGTCCCAGTGTGCAAACACTTAAAGCATTAGCCCCATGTCAGAGAAAAATGCTTTGTATTCACCTTTCATGTGTAATGATTAATGTTTGAGCTCTGGATTGAGTGTGCGTTTGGCAAAGAGAGCTAGAAAAGCACCGGAGCTTTCTGAAGAGCTCTTGAGAGAGATCTCCTGTGAAACTGGTTAAAGAGGGCAGTGAGGAGAAGGGAGGGGGTAATTGTGTGTCTTACTTGCATGTGTTGGCTCTCAGGCCCGAGACTCACTTAAGCCTGTTACTCTATATGCTTCTAGACCCAGCATGGCAATAACCAAGTCCCTTTTTTATTTTTTATTTTTTCTCCCCCCTCTCCACATCTTTCCTGGTACTCTCTGTCCTCCTCCCAACAGAACCAACTCTGATTCAGCGCTGCATACGAGTGCAATGAACCCGAACCCGCAGGACCCGTTCAGCGGGAACCAGCAGATGGGAAGAGGGCCACCCCAGCGTGTCGGTGAGCACCTCTCGCTTCACCTTTCACAGTGTAATTATAATCCATTCTGCTTTTATATTGGTTTGTTCGATAACCCAAAAGCAGTTAAAATGAGCAAAAACGCTGCACATAGCATACCCATAAACAACGGCAGCATTTGTGTGGGTGGCATGCAGACCAGGATAGGGTGCTGTGTGTGTGTGTGTGTGTGTGTAGGCGCTGACCATTTTAATATAACCTTTCTGGATTATTACAAATGCATGTCTGAATGAGAGCGGTGCTGGCATTCCTCTCTACTGGATGTTAGACTGACATTCATTACTGTACGTGATTGAAGCTGTAGATCGCACATTGCTGGAATCCTCTGCTATAAATGTGTATGTCATGCTGATTCTGGTTATTCGGGGGTTTGTTGAGTAAGCAATGGTTTACTGATTAACAGAAAACACTGCTTGTAGTTTATGTACCATAACACGGATATCCCTGATGTGTGCCATGCGTGCAGACGTGGCCCTCTAGGAAGTGCTTTGCCTCGGTGTTCAGCCTGTTTATTTTGTTTCAAATTGACAGTTCTCCTGGGGATCAAATGCACTGTGCGTTTTTGTTTTCTCTGCTCTTCCACACCGGATTCAACTCATTGGATAATTATCAAGCTTTTTATGTGTTTTAATTAGATGTTGAGGCAAAATAATAAAACCAAAAAACACAAAAACATGCAGTGCATGAGGTCGTCTGCACCGGGATTGGAAACAACTCTGTTCCATTGGTGTAGCGCAGCGTTATTATAGCTAAAATAATATTGCAGTTTATCATTTTCATTTAAATGAGTCTGATCTGTAATGGTGCTAATAGAGTTTTCTTTTTTTGATCGAGAGATAGATGGATAGATAGATAACACAGTTGGACTCTAAATAAGTAAAATAGGTCTGCCACCACGTTCTGGCTCAAACAGTTAAGCACATTAAGCTTATGAGTCAATAAACACTCATGTCCAATATTATATTTAGCTCAGCATTTAGATTCAACCTACAGAAGTGATTTCATACAAAAAGTGATGTCTTTTGCACACTTTTCTGGCCACAAGTTATGGAGTCCTGAAAATTGCAATCTGATTGGCTCTTCTGTGTATTTGCATTTCCATGGGGAAAAAAATCATGGTTCAGTGGCTAGGACTGCCAGGCTGGGTTTCTTCCAGAAGTAGTGGAGTGTTTACATGTGCTCTTTTCCTTGCTGAGTACCGCTGGGCAAGATGTCACCCGTTGTTCATGACCGTAACCTTATATGAGTAGCCTAAAAAAATGTTGCTGCTATATCATGCTTGTCCTCTGGCCATTCTCATCCACCCAAGTGTCCCGGGTGGCCTGTATTACACGCCTATATTTGACAATTTTTTTTTGGATAAACCTGTGTTTTGTTTGCAATTTCTTGCTAAAAATTTGTATTCTGGGAAGTTTTTTTTTTTTAACAAAAGATCAAAGGGTTAAACAATAAAGACAAATTTTCACAGCCGCCTTTGCCAAGGATGCCAATATTAGTAGAGGGCACTGTATTTGTGTGTATATGTATGGATATGATCACTAGGGCAACGTGTCTGCATAGTGCACCTTACCAGACAATAATAGCACTTTTCCACTGGATTGTGCAACACCTTCTCGGCTCGGCAAATAGCGTAAACTCTTTAGCACCACTTTCATCATGGTTTATGCACTCCCATCTGTAAAACATCAACCTGTGTTCAGATGCTGCTTCATACACCTTTAGTTTAGACCCAGATGGATCCGCTCAGTTTTTTAGACCATAGTAAAAAAAAACTAAGCCCTTTTGAGCCCATGCAAACCCATGCATAGATGGTACAATCAAACACACGAGTGTTTATGACTCCTTGTGGAGAAGCCTGTATGCTGAAGTACATCCAGAGGTCCATAACCCATCCAGACACAATAGGGTAACAACCCCATTGTGTAATCTGTTGAATGGGCTGCAGTTGTTGTTTTTTTGTTTTTTTTTTTTTTTTTTTTTTTTTTTTTTTTTTTTTTAATTTGTTTGTTTGTTTGTTTTAAGGCATTACATGTGAATGCAGCCTAACTTTTTTTTTAAATCTACCAAGCCATGTTAGACACTAAAGTTAGTTCAGTCAAGGTATCTTTATGTAACGTCAAGTAACTAGCTTTGCTGGCTAACGTAACTTAATTCACTTCATGAATATCTATGTAAGTTAGCTAGGTTAGCAATTTCTTTAGATGTAAAATATCATTGCTGTTATCGCTCTTGTTAACATTGAACAGAATTACTTCCTAACAAAATAGCTTATACTTCATTTATTCTTTGTTGAGGCTTGCAGCCTTATTAATGGTTGTAACTACCATCCTGAGATGACGGTACAAACACTGATTGTTGAATTCAATTGTATTAATTTGTATAATGCTTTTTACAACAGACATTGTCTCAAAGCAGCTTTACAGGAATATAAACACAGCATACACATAGTAAAGGTGAGAAATTATCCCAACTGAGCAAACCACTGAGTGGCGACAATGGCAAGGAAAAACTCCCTAAGATGTTTAAGAGGAAGAAACCTTGAGAGGAACCAGACTCAGAAGGGAACCCATCCTCATCTGGGTAACAACAGATATTCTTAAAGAGATCATTATTGATTTATATGTAATCTGTTTGGCTTAGAAGAAGCCTTTTTCCCAGCAGTCTTGATTTGGAGTAGATGAGAACTCCATCCAGAGGTAGGACCTCCGAGACCGATCATGCAGGTCCAGAGAGCAGAAAGGACCAGGATCTCCAACATCTCCAAAAACTCTTGTAGCTCGGCAGAAGGAGAGAGGGAGAGAAAAGATTAAGACTGGGAATTAGCATAATGGAAAGTCTAGTCAGGATAGGCTAGAGTGAACAAATACGTTTTAAGCCTAGACTTAAACACTGAGACTGTGTCTGAGTCCCGAACACTAAATGGAAGACTGTTCCATAACTGTGGAGCTCTGAGTGAAAGCTCTTCCCCCTGCTGTAGCCTTCGCTATTTGTGGTACAGTCAAATAACCTGCTTCTGTGGATCTAAGTGGGCGTGGCGGATCATAGAAGACCAAAAGATCGCTTAAATACTGTAGCGCAAGACCATTTAGTGCTTTATACGTTAATAATAGTATTTTAAAATCAATGCGAGATTTCACTGGCAGCCAATGCAGTGTGGATAAGATCGGGGTGATGTGGTCATATTTTAGTATCGTTTAGGTAACGAAAGCATGAACTAATATTTCTGCATCATGTAGTGACATTATATTTCTTATCTTAGAAATATTTCTGAGATGAAAGAAGGCTATCCTAGTAATATTATCTACATGAGCATCAAATGATAGACTGGAGTCAATAATCACACCAAGGTCTTTTACTGCTGTACATGATGAAACAGAAAGACCATCCAGAGTAACCATGTGATCAGAAAGATTATTCCTAGCTACACGTGATCCTAACAAAAGTATTTCCGTCTTATAAGAATTGAATAAAAGGAAGTTAGTTAGCATTCAACGTCTAATCTCCTTTACACAATATTCAACTTTATTAAGCTGCTGTCTGTCTTCTGGCTTCGCTGAAACATACAGCTGTGTATACAGCAATAATTTGACCTAGAGGTAGCATATATAGAATAAAAAGTAGTGGGCCTAAAACAGAATCTTGTGGAACACCAAATTTAACCTTGCTATGGGTGGAGAAGTCTCCATTTACATCTACGAACTGATAACACTCGGTCACATAAGACCTGAGCCAGGTGAGGACTTTTCCCTTAATGCCAATAACATTTACTAAATTATCAAGGAGAATACTATGATCTATAATATCAAAAGCTGCACTAAGGTCGAGTAACACAAGTAACGAGACACAACCCTGATCAGAGGCCAGTAGAAGGTCATTTACTACTTTAACTAACGCTGTCTCTGTGCTATGATGAGGTCTAAATCCTGACTGATACATTTCATGAATATTGTTCCTATGTAAGTACGAGCATAACTGCTTTGCTACAACCTTTTCTAAGATCTTGGAGATGAAGGGGAGATTTGATATTGGTCTATAGCTGGACAGTTGAGCAAGGTCAGGTTTTTTAATCAGCGGTTTAATAACTGCTAATTTAAATGATTTAGGTACATAGCCAGTGCTAAGGGAAGAATTGATTATATTTAAAAGTGTTGATTGCCAGCTCATTCCTGTTGCCAGATTACTATTTGTGATCAAGCCACTTCTCTGGTTTTTTTTCTCCACTCATAGAACTCTCACTGTTATTTAAACATTCATTCTGATATGTCCCTTAAATGCCTTTTTACGTTCATTCGGCTTAAGGTACACAGCAAACACACTTGGGCGCTGTGCCCAAGTCTTTCTATGGCAGGGAAGACCCTGCAATTCTAGTCATGTGCCAAGGCATTCTGGCCTAAAGCCTCTCTGTCTGCCATGCCCATGAACCACGCTGGACAGTGAGTTGTCTGCATGTTCACAGATCGACGACCATAGGTGGTCCAAATTAGCTGAACCACCTCCTTGTGAATTTGCCATTTCCTGGGCACAGGCTCCCTGTGAGACAGCTAATCTGCTGTCTTATTGAAACAACCTGACAGGTAGCAGCTCTTAGAGACAGAAGGTTTGCATCTGCCCACTTCCAGAGCTTGTTTTTCCAAGCTCCTTGTATCAGCATGTTCGCCGAACATGCCAAGGGAAGAGTTTGTACTGTGGTTTTAGCTGTCAGTCAAAAAGAAGGCTTCTTTCTGTGAATGAAAGACTCTAGCAGAGGTGTTGGCGTTTCTTTCATTGTTCTACTTGGTGGTGTTTCAGCATGCTCTTTAGTTGTTTCTCTTGTCCTTCTGGATGTAGAGGAGTTACCATGGTAACCGCCCCCCAGTGATGGTTTAATAAAAGAAAAAAGAAAACAACATTGTTATTTTGCTAATTTATTTCGTGCTAATTAGTGTAACCAACACATGAACAAAACTGAAGTTTTAAACATGTTAGGTGTTGTCATATCCTACATACCACAACATAGATTACATTAATCTAGTAGGCAGATATCATTCCTGACTCATACATAATGCATCCTATGGCATGTTAGGGTTTGACAGAAATTTGACTTATTATTGTTGTTTTTGTTATTTTAGTTTTGCTATTCTTATATGCAACCACGATTACACACACACATACACACACATGGTTAACAGAATAAGACAACTCTGTTACAGGTGACCATGCACACACACACACACACACAGACACTGTATCACGTTTTCTGGTTGCATGGTTGGCCATTTTCCTTAGTGTGATTAATTTATGGGTGACATTGTTGTATTGTGATAGGAGAAGACTACTGTAAGCAAGGACATGTATTGTGTCATGGATTCTGTGCCTCTGTTTTTCATTTACTGACAGTTTAAAAAAGTCGAGGTGTTTTACAAACCTTAGCAGTTTGGGTGCTCTGGGCCAGTTGCCCTAGGTAAAACTATAGCTCAGTGGATACAATTCTGTTCTAGTAAAAGCAACGACTGGCAGGGAGCCACTGTTGTGCCCTGGAGGAAGACATTTAACTCTCTGTTGTGTGTAGGATTAGAAATTACTTTGGCCCAAAACATTTGCCAGGTGAATAAATGCAAACTTCATGTAATAACTGTTTTGAGCTAGAAACAAATTCTGGATTGCTCACGCGTGGCTGCCTGGGTGACTTGAGTTGATCTAGGGAGTTAATCTAGCTCAGGCAGAGTGTGAATGTAGTTTAGTCAACATGTTTAAGCAGGATGTTGGGTGAAGTATCCAGGGCAGATATGAGACTGGAACAACCTGCAGCTCAGAGCTTTTGAGGAGTTCTAGCTGATGAGAAAGGTATACTTATAGAGCTGACTGACAGTTGGGATTAAACAGAGACTCCGAACTCAGCAGTGCAGACACTGTCGGATAGGGTTAGGTAAAACCAACTGATTCTTCTCACAACATGTAGAATCCGGCTTTTTCATAAAGTTTAACACCGGTGTTATTAAAGGTGTTTTGAAACAGCAGTAGCAGACCCCCCCCCTCCCATAGGAACAGGATAAAACTATTCTATTTATAGGACACCTTTAGAGCAATATTCATTATGTTCTTCAGTTTCACCACATGAACTTAGGCAGTTGGGCATCCTGTTAATATAACTAGTGTTTACTTAGGGCTTAGGCATGGGACATAGATTTGTGTAGTTGATCTTGGATAAGCCTTTGATCCAGAATGTGTTTTGAGTCAAGGAATTATTTGACATTTTGTTGCTAGTCAGAACAACTCATCTCCCAAAGTGAAAATGTGTCAAATAAATAATTTGAATCGATGTAACGTCCTAGGTTGACATTTATATTCTAGTTTTTAAAAGAGTGCACTTGAGGGGAAAATCAATTGCTTTTCTTTTTTCATTATGTGTGTTGATTGGGGTGTTGAGATAATCTGCCCTTCTGGAGCTGTGGAGAAGAGCAGAGAGTCCTGGCTTAAGGTCTGAGGTGATCCTGCACTTAGCCAGTATTGGCCCAGTGCACCCAGGGGAAGGAGAAAGAAGGCCTGTTCTCAAAAGGATCTCTCTGCTGCATGCTAAACAATGCCTGTCCTTTGATTCGTACAGTCCCCCCCACCCCTTCTTAGAGCAGCTCCTCTTATAATTGTCTTGAAGAGACACAGCATTGTATCTCATTCTCCAAAATCCAGACTGCAGCAGAAGGCCTCAGCTTGGGCCTGAACTCTGTAACGGGTGGAGAAGTGTGCACTCCAAGTGACTCAGTTTGTATGAATCAAATAGTTGCGCTATTTTGAGTGTAACATCCACCAACGCAGTTTTAAGCTCTAAACTTTATAGTCTAAAGCCATCTTTACAGAATTACAGAAACACCTACTGGTTGCTAGTTGCACTGGTTACTGGCTGCGCTGGTTACTAGTTTCACTGGTTATTGGCTGAGCTGTTTACGGGCTGTGCTGGTTAATAGTTGCACTGGTTACGGGCTGCGCTAGTTACTGGCTGCACTGGTTATGGGCTGCACTGGTTACGGGCTGCGCTGGTTACTAGTTTCACTGGTTATTGGCTGAGCTGTTTACGGGCTGTGCTGGTTAATAGTTGCACTGGTTACGGGCTGCGCTAGTTACTGGCTGCACTGGTTATGGGCTGCACTGGTTACGGGCTGCGCTGGTTACTAGTTTCACTGGTTATTGGCTGAGCTGTTTACGGGCTGTGCTGGTTAATAGTTGCACTGGTTACGGGCTGCGCTAGTTACTGGCTGCACTGGTTATGGGCTGCACTGGTTACGGGCTGCGCTGGTTACTAGTTTCACTGGTTATTGGCTGAGCTGTTTACGGGCTGTGCTGGTTAATAGTTGCACTGGTTACGGGCTGCGCTAGTTACTGGCTGCACTGGTTATGGGCTGCACTGGTTACGGGCTGCGCTGGTTACTAGTTTCACTGGTTATGGGCCTTTTACTGTTTTTTGGTCCTCGCTGGTTATGGGCTGCGCTGGTTACGGGCTGCACTGGTTACGGGCTTCGCTGGCTGCGCTGGTTGCTGGCTTTGCTGGTTGCTGGCTGCGCTGGTTACGGGCTGCACTGGTTACGGGCTGCACTCGTTCTCTCCAAGATTGCTTTTGGGATGGAACAGCTGGAGAAGAAAAACATTTAACTGCTTCTAAATTGTGGATTATGAACATTTCATAATGTTAAAAAGTGTTTTTCGTGCCTTTACACCGACAGCTTGACATTTAAAACTTAATTCTTTTGTAGAATTAGTATTTGCTTATTTATAAACCATGTGCAAAAGCCTTTTATTTGTGTAACAATGTAATATCAGTGGTTTGATACTTGCTGTCATTCATTCATTCATTTATTCATGCTGTCATCGGTGTTAGAAAGCCTGCAGCATTTATAGCACTGCTATAGGTAGATACTTGTGCTAAATGAATCTGTTGCGTAATGTAAGTTATTGCTTTGCATTGTAAAAGTTCTCTCTTGTCTTTTCTTCTTTGCTCTGTTGGTGTGGTGATGTAGCCAGCATGAATGAAGCAGAGGTGGATGGCACAGGAGATGGTAAGTGTGTGTGTGTGTGTGTGTGGGAGGTATGTGGGCAGAATATGGACATACAGGTGATGTTGCATCAGGTTACTGACCCTGCTTGTGGCATTCTACACAGTGCACAACCTTCACTGAACCTCTCTTGTGCCCAAACCACTGCTGTATAGGAATAATGATGTGTGTGGGTTTTTTGTTTGTTTGTTTGTTTTTGCCTGCATATTAAAATACCCTGTGGTTTTCACTATCTACATAACCATGGTTTTGTTGCTTCCAGGGCTGAGGTTCATTCTGTAGTATTCTTATGTCCTTTAATAGTGTCCCCTACTGGAAAGAGTGGTCAGGCACAGGGAGAATGACTTTTATCTATTAATATGTATCTTTTTGTTGTTGTTGTTGTTGTTTTAGCAAATGAGGAATTTCTGATGCATTTATTTCTAAATATGAAATCAGATATTTTTTGAGGATTATTATGATTGCTTTTTTATTTCTATATCAGCATCTTCTGTGGTCAAATGGATGTCTTTCCCCCATTTTTCTGCAGTCTTTTCTTTCCCTGCTGTTCCTAATGAGGAGAGTCTTATTGGTGTGAACAAACCATTGCCCAGGCAGCTGTGGGAGGCCAAAAAGGTGAGCGAGTGAATGTATTCGCGCTGCACAGTATATCATGTGTTATTAACACAAAGCTGTTCTCTTTGTTTATTTCATTAGTCATCATGGTGTAGGTTCACTGACCAATTTCGCATACTCTTAAAAGTGCATCTTGTGGTGTTCGTCCAAGTTTCTACAGAACTAATGATTTTTAAAGATGTCTTAAAGAAGCTGTAATTTGTCATATTGCAGTGAAATTGATCTTGCTAGTTTTTTATTTCAGGCTTTTTTCCCCCCTCTTATACCCTGTAGAATAGCTCTGCCTTTGGCCAGAACAGAGCAGCTGATCTTTGCCGCTTTTCCTTAAAATTCAGTACACCACGCAGCAGAGAGAATGGGGATTGGTTGGGGGAAGGAGACGACTTGTCTGTGATTTCACTGCAATTACAAACGAGTGCTGTAGAGACGAGTCCTAAAACCCAAAAACGAGTTGCAATTTTTGCACTTGCCAGTGGAGAATCTTATTGGCTTTTTGTCGAGGGAACCAGGGGGATGCTAACTTCTGGGTTGACCTGCAAATATACATCAACCCTACAGCACTGCATTCACCTCACAGGCAGCAGAGAGCTTTTAAAATTACAGACCGTTCCTTTAGTTGATAGTCCATTAGTGGGGAAGCAGATTTAAGCAGAGCAAATAATTTTAAGATCACACAGCTCCATTCTTCACCATTTCATATGCTTTCATTGAGTTTTTGTTAAGGTTACAGCATTATAGGCAGGTATTTTGCTATTCTTACACTTGCTTACAGGCGCTACACCTTATTGATTTTCACAAAACAAAAAATTTTCCTTTAGGGGTATATAGCTTGATGTGCTTCACCATGTTGCAGTACATTTCAATGTTTTAACTATAGCACTATAATCCAAAACCCACCGCCTGCTGCACTACTTACTTTAGCTAAGACACAATCTGCTTGATATTTGAAAAGTTTTTACTAAATGGATTTCGCAGAAGCGTGCATGAATTACGGACTATCTTTTCAGAACAAGGAACATACAGGCAGGGCCGGGCAATCCATGAGGATCATAGGCAGCCACCTACGATGTCTTCGTATTTGTATCGAGCCACATTTAACATTCCTCATGTCTTTTATTACCTCAGAAATATTAGTTTGGTCTATTGGTTTGTTGGCGCCCCCTAGTGCCAATGTAAATAAGCGGCAGTCTGTGCAAGGCTGTATTAAGTGAAACAGGACACTCATCGCAGGTGGTTTTTTAAAAATTTATTTTTTAATCAAATTAAAAAGTACATCATACTTATCAGTCATCACAGACTGTGAAGTGTGTGTGTGTGTGTGTGTGTGTGTGAGTGAGTGTCAGTGATGTTGATGGTTTCGTATTTTTACCACATTATGGACGATATCGATCGTGGCATAATTTGGATACTAATACTGCTGAAGTATTACTGGCAGTGGCAATCAAGATTGAGTGTTGAGATGCGACAAAAACCACCGTGAGCTCATCCATGTCACAGGAGCGTCTCAGCGCTAATGGCTGTGATTGCCATTAACCGTGACATTTTCAAATCTCACATGACGATTATTATATTATTAATGATTTTGAAGCAAGAAAGGCCATGCAAGTAAAAGTCTAAATGCATAAATTTCTTGAAACAAGTGCAGGTAGAGCACAGTGTTTAAATGACTGTATATTGTTATTTTTCTATTATTTGTTTATTATTCTTTTTTTTTTTATAAAAAAAAAAAATCTTAGCACTTGCTTTGTATTGAGCATATAATAAGGTAAATTTGTGTTTATATTCTTTTTGTGGTTATGCCTATACACGGTTGTAAATAAAATAATATTGAATGCGTGAAATGAGTGTTGTATAATTTATTTTATTTTTTTGGGGGGGTGCATGCATTGAGGATTAATTTCTCTTAGTGCACCAACTGGGCTAGGACGGTCACTGCATACAAGTACAGTGCCTTGCGAAAGTATTCGGCCCCCTTGAACTGTTCGACCTTTTGCCACATTTCAGGCCTCAAACATAAAGTTATAAAACTGTAATTTTTTGTGAAGAATCAACAACAGGTGGGACACAATCATGAAGTGGAACCAAATTTATTGGATATTTTAAACTTTTTCAACAAATAAAAAACTGAAAAATTGGGCGAGCAAAATTATTCAGCCCCTTTACTTTCATTGTAGCAAACTCTCTCCGGAAGTTCAGTGAGGATCTCTGAATGATCCAATGTCTACCTA
>JAFFST010046649.1:432156-446179 GCA_022414735.1 Noturus placidus
AAAAATTTCAGTCTCTCGATGTGCAAATCTGATAGAGACGTACCCCAAGCGACTTACAGCTGTAATCGCAGCAAAAGGTGGCGCTACAAAGTATTAACTTAAGGGGGCTGAATAATTTTGCTCACCCAATTTTTCAGTTTTTTATTTGTTTTAAAGTTTAGCTGTCATATAACCTTTCTGCATACTACATACAGTTTCCGGTCAGCCAAAACTTGCATCTTGGCAGCACACAGGAGATTTTAGTAGCTAACAGATTTTATGATTTGTCCATCCTTGCATTCAATAGTTGTAGGTCTGCAGCTGTTCTTTTTATTTTTTATTTTTATGTGCATTAGACCCTTTTTGAAATGAGCTGGTTGAAACACTCCAGCCTAATCTTCACTCTTCCTTTGTGGCAGGTGCAGTCCCTTTCATCACGGCCCAAATCTTGTGAAGTGCCGGGTATCAAGTATGTCTGAAGAGCCTTTTCTACAGCTGATGTTATGAACACTCCTGTTCTGTTTGCTTCAACTGACATTTTTTTGTTTTTCACTAAAAATGGATTCTATGCCTGACGTACTTGGTTGTTTTTTTGTTTTTTTTTATCCGCTTCTCTCTTTGCAGTATATTCCCATCTCCGGAGCAGAATGTTGGTCTCTCTCACTACCAGGGCACATTAAATACAGGCGGCTCTCTACCGGACCTCAGTAACCTGCACTTCCCCTCTCCTCTCCCCACCCCCCTTGACCCTGAGGAGGGTGGCTACCCCAACCTGAGCGGAGGCAGCAGCACAGGAAACCTGCCTGCTGCAATGATGCATCTTGGAATCGGAAATTCTCAGGGTGAGGTCATTGTGTGTGTGTGTGCTGACAAAATGTGAAACTTTTGAAATTCCTGATTACATGGCATCGTATCCTAGATCCTAAACTGTTCGTAGCTTGTTTGTCTGTAGAATTCAGAATATCTGTGACTGATCCTTACACAAAATGTACATTTCCTTAGCTGAACTTGGTAGAAATCATGCTGCTCAAGTGCCTTGGTGAACACTCCGCCCTTTGTTTCATGGTTCTTTTAGACATAGTGTGATGAATAAATGCAGCTTGTTCTCCGCACAGGCACATCCGTGCCCCAAACCCTCCCCCCACCCCCACCCTTCTTTCCGCTATCTGATTGCTCTCATTCGGTTTAACTCTCTCTTGAGCTTTGGACCTTCCATTCAGGCCCATGTCTGGGAACTGACTCTGCTGTCCCAATGCTCCTGCCAACATCCCCCGAACTGGATGAAGATTGGCTGAATTCCCAAATCACTGTGAACTTTGACCCCTGAATTGGCTGCCTATCAACAGCTCTTTTCTCCCTGTCCTCAGTGGTCCAGCGGCTCACAAACAATCTCTTAGTGTGACAGTGAGAGAGGACAGATGGAGACTACAAAGATCCGGCATGATCGTAATAAACTTGTTCGCTTTTGGCAAGTTTCCATCAAGGTTTCAGAGCCTTTTGAAGATTTATTGGCTTCTGGCTCTATCCTGGCTTATGACCTTTTACATTAAAAAAATCTAATGACTCAAACTGCGTGACTGATGAAAAGCACAGTGTGCTGAAAACGCATAGTAACACAGCGAACATTGAGGGGTTTCAGATTCAAATTGTGTGGTAATTTATTTAATTACTTAATGTTATCTTTGATGTAGTATATTTATTTATTTATTTTACATTTATTACTATTATGATTTTTTTTTTTACAATGCTGGGGTTGTTCACTAGTCTATAGGTAGTTCTTAGTTTATAGAAAATCAACCTAATGTGTATGGAAACTGTAAAGAGTAGTGGAACTGTGGACCATGAACTCATTGGCCCTGGTTCCACTACAGCAAGTGGTCACCAAGCCTGTTCCTGGATATCCACCTTCCTGAAGTCTTTAGCTCCGACCATAATCCTGCCCATCTGACCATCTAATCATTGCCTTAAGAAGTTCTTGATCAACTAAAACTGGTGTGTTAGATTTGAGATGAAACCTGCAGGACGGTCGATCTCAAGGAAGTGTGTTGGTGACCACTGCTCTAGTGGAAATACACCTGAAGGCTAAAAGTTCTGGAAAATGGTTCCAGAAGAGAACTGTGCCTTCTCAGTCCCACAAAACAGTGGATTATCATTTTCTCTTTTCGTTTCAGATTAATAGTTTTATCTGGTCTCTCTCTTTTTTTAATTTCTTTTTTTTTTATATATATATTTGTAGGTCTGTCGACCTCTCTGAGCAACCCTTCCATCCATTCTTCTTTGCGGCTTTCCTCACTCAACAGCCCTCCTGCAGGGGTCATGGCCTCCTCGCCCAGGAGACGACCAGCTCCCATCAGCCCCCTGACGCTTTCTCCTGGCTCTGAGCAGCGCCGCAGCCTGGGGAAGCAGCTCTCACCCACTATGTCTCCCTCCCTCTCTCCAATCACACAGGTATGACACTTCCACAGCATCTCATTAGTCTGAGCTAGAGCTAGAATGAGGGTTGCTTTTTAGCGTGATGTGCAAAGAGGCGAGAGCATGTTCAAACTCCCTTGAAAGCTCTGTGGAAATGGATAAGCTGAAAATCTGTTTGGGTGCACTGGGGAGAAAGGCCAGGAACACGATGTTCCGAAACATCCTGTGCACAGTGATGTAAAATTGTATTTGTTATTTTTAATGTATTTGTTTATTTATTTATTTATTAATTACTTTTTTTGCTCTCCAGGGGGTCCCCTTGGACACCAGCAACCTGCCAATGGAGCCGCCTCCTCCCTACCCTCTATACCAACAATCTCAGCAGACCTTGCAGCAACAGTCAACCCAGTCCCATCAATCCAAGCTCCAACAGCACCAGCCTCAGGGAGGACAGCAGCAGCAGCAGCCTGTTTCCCCTTTGCAGAACATTAACATGGACTTCAACTCCAGTGCTGTGAGTTATGCTTAGGCTTTATTTTTCCACCACAGAAGTGGGATGAGCTGCAAAATATCATTACGTATGTCTTATCTTTTTTTAGTGTTTACTATTACTTTCGCTGCAGTAGTTTTAGGAAATCTCTTTTGAAGTTTTTGTTTGCCTTGCAAATAAAATGTAAATGAAATGATAAAATACCCTTTTTTATGAGGTGTTTAATTATAGCTATTAGGGTTTGTAAGTACTGGTGGCTTTAGGGACGGTTATGATGACTGCTAATAAATCCATGTTAATTAACGACAAACTATGGAAATGAAAATCAGTAAGAAATAACCTTTTATATGTATTGCACAATTTTTGTTAACTACAGGAAAAACTCCATGATAGCCATTTCAGTATTTATTTATTTTTCTTAGCAAGAAAGATCAGTCTAATCTTAGCTGGGAATGTACAGAGTGACAGATTAGGCACTTTTTAACTTTTCTAACTAGAGCAAGGCAATATGACTCTATGATGACAAAAACACATTCTTATACTAGTACACACAGGCCAGGATCTAAGAATAAATTTACACTAAAACTCTGCTAGAGAGGAGTTTAGTTTTTCAAGATTAGTTTTTCCTTCAGTCGTAGTTTGCAAACAGACAGAGACTTCGCTTTTCACATTGCCAGGGTTTCAGTATTCAGAATTGCCTTCAAGAATCATGATGTGGCATATTACCTGATCGTATGTTCGGAAGGCACCTAAAGATCGAAATGGTGGTACACTGCTCAACTAAGGCAAACTCATCCCATGGACAAAAATAGCACAGGTCACCATTATCTGTGTCTGCAGCTTTAAATACTTAAATTCCCTTTATTTTTTATTATTAATCCTGGTTCTTCTGTTCTACATCAAGCACTTTAGTATTCATGATGTATTATTGATGATTATTTAATATTCATGATGTAACTAACACACTTGGAGTTCTTGTGTAATGTGAGTGACGATTAAGTACAGTAGTTTAGTATTGTATTAGTAGAATTTGCATGTGTTTTAAGAGTACATGCATGGTAAAAGCACACACTGGGCCCCCCCCGATGCAGTTCATGCATGCTTTATTGCGTATGTATGTGATGTGACTTTAAGAATCAATATGTTCTCTTTGTCCTCTTAGCCAAACAACATGAGTGTTTTCTTCAACGATCCATTCCTGGAGCAGCAGTTCTCTGGTCGCCAGTCCAAGTGTCCATCCTACCAGGTGAAAACAGACCTCGTGTTCCAACAGTATTTCATATACACAAGAAAATTCCACACTTGCACTCCGAAAGTATTCGAACAGAAAGGATAATTATTAACATTTAGGTTTGAGATCAAAAGACGAGTGAGACAATAGATCAGAAATATCAGTTACATCTAGATATGTTAAACAACTTAAAACATGGCACCTTTGGTGGAAGACCACCCAGTGTTTAGGTGAGCAAAAGTATAGGAATAGACAGTCTTAAAATAAATAACATTTGATATTTGGTTGCATATCCTTTGCTTGTAGCAACTACATCAGGCCGGTGACCCAGTGACATCTGTTAAATTTTTATTTTTGTTGCTTTTCCAGGTTTGTACTACAGCTTCTTTCATTTGTTGTTTGTTTCGGGGGGTTTCTCCCCTCAGTCTTCCCTTCAGGAGGTTAAATGCATGCTCAAAAAGGTTAAGGTCTGGTGATTGACTTGGCCAGGATAAAACCTTCAAATTTTTCCCCTCATGATGATTGGGTTATTGTCTTGCTAGATGATTAAGTTCCTCCCAATTAGATTGGATGCATTTCTCTGTAAATTGGAAGACCGCTTGTTTCTCTAGACTTCTCAATTCATTCTGCTGTTGGTGATGTCACTGATTGTTGTTTCTGGGTTTTTCTTCACAACGTTTGTCATCAACTGTTGTTTTTCTTGGCCGACCTGTTCCATGGCTGGTTGTTAGCACACCACCGTTTTCTTTATTTTTCAGGACATTTCAAATTGTTGTATTGGCTATGCCTAATGTTTGTTTGTGCAATAGTTCTGATAGACTTTCCCTCCTTTTTTCAGCTTCAAAATGTCTTGCTTTTCTCCCATGGACAGCTCTCTGATGTTCATGTTGGTTTATTCTTATTTATTTATTTATTTATTTATTTTTATAAACAACAAATGCAGTCTTCACAAGCGAAACCTAGGCCTCAAACCAAGAGTAGACATTCAGAGCTAATTCTTTAAACAATCAATTTAACAAGAGAAACCCATCAGTCTCTTGTTCCAGTATTTTTGATCACTTGAAGAAATGGTTGGGTTCAAGCAAAAAGGTATAATGTTCTAAATTGTCTAACACATATAGCTGTAAGTATGAGGAAAGGGAAGCTGAACTTATGAGTTGTCGTCTTGTATTCATCTTTTGATCTCAAACCCAAATGTCTTCAGTGTATATCAAAAAATAATAGAATTAGACATGCTGTTCCAGTACTTTCCTAGGGGACTCTAAAAGGTGATTGGCCCTCCTGCACTCAAACCTGCAGTCTCAACAGCTGTGTCTATGCATGTTCTTGATTTGTATGGTGTATAAGTCATGTTCGTACAGTTGTAGCTTAATAATGTGAATATATGACTAATGCCAGTTCTGTTTTTACTGAATAAATAGATTTCATTGCAGCGATTTCACTCAAAGCAGGTGACGAGTATTAAACAAGATCAAACTTTTACCGGAGAGAAGAATATCAGTAATTACAAAAACGGACATCGTCTTTTGTTTTTCACATTTGTTTTTTGCCTTAATTCCTTAGATTTATTTAGCGCTTTTCTAAGCCTTCAAAGCACTTTACATTCTATCCACCACCAGTGTATAGCATCCACCTGGATGATGCGACAGCAGCTATAGTGCGCCAGAACGCCCACCACACACCAGATATAGAGGAGAGTGATGTAGCCAATTTGAATTGGCTGTTGGTCATGTGGCTCAATCACACAGGAAAATTCTTCACATATTCATTTACACAGTCACAGCCTGAAGGCTTGATTTCTTAAACAGAGCTAATTAGAATGGATGATGTTCAATTTAACCCTGCCCAGTGCTGATATATAGTAAAAACACGTGTCAATTCGGGCTCTCTGTGTAAAAATGTATTTTGTGTGTCTCCTGTTTTTCTTGCATTCTTGCAGCAAGACCAGTATAATATGCTGGAGTATGCTATGAGCTCCATGGCAGGAGGATTTGACCCCTCCTCTAACCTTTACTACTCCCAAGCTTCGCTTATGGGCCTGAGCGGAAGCCATGGCAACCTGCAGGACCCCTTACAGATGAAGGCTAACATGCTATACTCTAACTGTGGAGGTGCAGTACCCAATATCATACTCACAGGTAAAGTCTGTTACAGAAAACACTCGGTACAAGAAACACTCTTAAAGCTCTTCCAGCACAGAGTTAACGGAATACTTCAGTGGGTTGGTTTTTTTTTTGGCGCATTTTAGAAGTGCGCCATTTTTAAAATGAACCTATATTGCACCTGTAGTTTTTGCATTTACCTGTGCAAAGAAAACTCAATAACGGAATGCCAGTTGCTGAGCCATTAATAAACATTTATTCAAAATTAACATGTACATTTTTCAGTCTAAGGTATTTATAAATTTATCTCTAAAGCTTTATAATTCATCCCCTTCAAAGTTGGATGACTTTTTTCAGTGGGAAGTTACCAAGATCATCAATCAAAAGCACATGCACAGAACTCTGTTAAGCAAAGATGTCTTCAAAAAGAATGAGATTTTATGTAAACATTATTAAACTAAAAAAAGTCAGTATTTGGTGTGACAACACTTTGCTTTTTAAAAAAAAAAATGCCCCAGTAGTCACAGGTACACTTTGTGCACTTTTCTAATGAAGTCGGCTGGTGAGTTTTACTCGGCATCTTGCGCGATCTGCCACACTACTTCTGAAGATTTTGACTGCTGCACTTGCTTCAGTTTGAAAAGTGGTGTATTATATAACATGTCTCATTCTTTACTGACATGCAAACATTTTTCTGTAACATTTCTTTGTTGGGAAATCTAAAATATTTTTGTACTGACTCAGTAATGCAGTAAAGCATAAAATAAACACCTATAACAAAAATTTGTATTTTTAAAACATTGAGGTGCCCGAGACTTTTGCACAGTATTATAGCTCAGAGTAAACATGCAAGTGGTTCGGTTTCAGTATAATATTAGGAAAAACATAAACATTGGAGAACGCAATATATTTAAAATAATTTATTTCATTGTTCATGAGTTGGATAAAATACTTTACTGATACATCATCCTAATGTAATAATAAATAATCCTAATCAAACAGTGTAAAATGTATTAAATGATATCACTGTCTCCCACTTTCAGATGAGTCAAGTCCTAGTGTGTCAGATTGTTTCGATACGGACGGGGTCTTCCCCCTGGAGGACGAGCTTCGCATTGAACCTCTCAGCCTGGACGGACTGAGCATGCTCAGTGACCCCAACATGGTTTTGTCTGACCCCTCGGTGGAGGACAGCTTTCGCAGTGACAGACTCTGAGGAGCTGCACGTGTGCATGCATATTCAATCTCTCTGTCTTTCTCTCTCTCACTCTCACTCTCTCTCTAACACAAACAAACTCGCTTGATACAGGATGTCCGATGCTGCGTAAAACTCCAGCAGCAGAACCCAATCATACTTTACACACAATACAAAAACATATGGCCCTTTATTCCCCTCACACGCATACACTACAGCTTCATGTACAGTGACTGGTGAGATGTTCACACGTTACTGTGACTCACAGGAGCATCGTCTCTCAGGGGCCATTCTCACTCTATGTTCTCCATCTGCCACTCGAGACAGTGATGACTGTGATATTCACAGTGAGCACACTCAATGAATTCTCTCTGAATGCTTCATACACCCGTTTTCCATCCACACACATACACACACACACACACACACACACACACACACAGGAAGCCTGGTCCAGGACTAAAAGGATCTTTTAATCAGTGGCCAGTCCAACATCTGGCTGGGAATTGATGAATCCCTCCAGCATTCTGTAAAATATATACAAAAAGAGAACATGTGCATTACATCTTTGTGGGTGTAGTTTTTTTGTTTGTTTGTTTTGTGCATAACTACCTTTCAGGAGTAATTATACAGCAGCACTGTGGTTGTTTTCATTTCGATCTTTAATCGCTTCTAACTCACCTTGTTAAAAAGAACCTGTCTGAATCAAAAGCGATCGTAATCAACATGACAATAAGCACTATCAAATGGATGCAGCTTTACAACACAAGACTTGTCTGACCTGCTCCACCACATCGCAGGTCTCTAATGGCTATAACCAAAAGAATGTGCTATTTTTACATTCAGAAAGCCATTTTTGCTTTCAGGCACGATTGTTAGAAATCCTCAACGGTTTCCGATTGTATGCCAAATAGCGGCCGACTGCGGGGGCTATCCAGCACTGTCCGGTCTGCAGTGTGTGATTGTATATAGAGAAAGAGCGAGAGATAGAGAGAGATAGAGAATACACAACAGTGTGGTGCATTGTGGAACAGAAGGAGCCAGCAATCTGCCTGATCGCAGCTCATATTGATGCACCACATGCACTGTGTATGTGCACCAGCAGGGTGGGTCGAGCCATTTCCCTCCCCTCCAGACCGCATAGCACGAGCTTAAGGGTTTCAGTGAATTCTGTCCCTCAGAGATACATTTTACAAATGAGAGATGAGGGAATCCGGCTTTTCTGTACAGAGCATTATTTTTCAAATTTCTTTGCTTATATAGTTTTTGTATTGAAGAAAAAAAGATAAAAGAAATGTTTAATCACAAATACATATGCCTCATTTCAAAAAGGGAAAACTGTTTACAAAAAAGTTTAAGAACTAAAACTTATAAGTAGGAGTTAAAATTTCTATGATTTTAGTATCATTCTGGAAGAGTATATTTGTATCGTTTATTGGTCCAGTCTGTGAATGGAAGCCCTCTTCATGCTTATGGCTATGCAGAATTTAGTATCAAGAGTAAACTCAAGGCTGGAACATCCCAGATCATGAGAAAGGAACTATTTTACCTGTATATTTAATACTATATACCAGTTCTCTATATTCACTTTATACATTTTATACTGACATGTGTTGTATGAATTTATTATAATTTTTTTTAATCTGTCAATCTGTCAAGCTCTGAATATACTATGTCCTTTTTTTTTGTGAATGATTTGTGGTGGTTTTATGAACGCTTGGCCTGCATTCCCTCTGTGGTCAGAATATTTAATTGTGGACATGGTACACATTAAGCATTGCATTTATTGCAGGCTTTGAAACGTTTGCACTGATCATCAGAAGGAACCAACCATATGCTTTTTTTTTTTTTTTTTTTAAAGGGACTGAATTCCTTTTGGCTATGGATGTCGCTGTGATTTTGCACATGAATTATGCAACAAAAAAAACCAAGAAGAAGAAGAAGCCTTTGGAATGTATGCACTAACTTGCCACACTATAATGACCAACAAATTTTGAAAGGAAATCTCTCTGTGCAGTAATGTTGCTCAGGAATACATGTTCTTTGTTATGATCACTAACTCATATCGTGTATCACAGTTTTTGGACTGGCCGGGTTCTGTAAGTTTTTGTTCTGTAAGATTTTTCTTCTAAGGAAAAAACAACATTATTTAAGATCATTTCGAGGCAATAGCAGTACTATGTGTATACCATGTCCACCTTTTATCTTAATCAACGCTCTGTGGTGTGTGCACATTGAAAGTAGTGGGCGGGGCAGGAGAGGTCGTGTACATACAATGCAGGCAAAAAAAAGAGATTATAACGACTCTGCAGTCAAACCAGTGGGTTTGATAATTTTTTCTTGTATTTCTTATTCGTATGATGCAGCTCAGAGGTCAGGGTTTCTGCGTCTTGTTTTGCATAGCGTACTTCTCTTTTCGTAAGGCTAATAACTCTTACTGCCTGTCTGTGTCCACTTTGTGTTTGTAACACTTTGTATGCAGACTTTAACATAGATGCTTCTACACAGTTCAATAGTTTGTGATCGAGCTCCAGCTATAGAAGAGTGTATTTTTTCACAGATGGCACTGTTCCTTTAAAGAGGACGTCTCGTCGTCTTCTGCCTTTTCGTCGCTGGGCTCTGACCTCGTGACCATCCTTCTGATTGTATTGTGATGTTTCCCCTTATTCCAACTTTTGTTGTTGTTATTCTGGTCTGTACTACAATTATTAGTGGTAGATATGTATTGTTTGTAGAGCAACATTTTTTTCCTATTTGTAGGGGGGTTTTGGGGTTTTTTTTGTTGTTTTTTTTTTTTTGGTGGTGTTTTACAATTTTTCTTTTTTTCATGATTTTTAGTCGTTTTCTAAAATGTACAGTTCTGTTATTTAAAAAGAGATTTCTTGTTCACTAGTGTTACTGCTATTTTTATGCCATTTTAAACTTTTCTTTTTCAGATATTAAAATAATACTACACCATAATGCTTTTTTGTTTGTGACATATAGTGCTTAACTTTGATTTGATAGAAACAATAAAACCCTTTTTGTCTCTCTTTATGAATTGTCACACACCCTTTCTATCAGTAATCACTTTTATTCTCAGTTATAACACCGAATTGAATTTCGCTTTGTTTTCCCTGACTTTCTTAATGAAAGAATGATCTCACTACAGTCTTTCTTGTCTTTTTGTTTTGCCAGTAGATGGAGGCAGCGAGATATATTTCACCTGTTTGTGTTCAGGAAAAAGAGAAAGTAGGAGTACCCTTGTCCTTGTTTTATGATGAACAGCTTCTCATGTGAAGGTTTGAAGAGAAAGATGCAGCAAAGATATTTGTATGTACAGAACATTCAAAGCAATGTCTTTCAGCCTGTTATTTATTATGCCTGGAATACTACTGAGTGAGAAATTCCTTGCTCTCAATAATAGATATTTATCTTTTTTGTTGCCTAAATGCATGTTGCTTTTATTACATTGTTTATGAACTGAAATATGCATAATTAAATCAATAGAAGAGGAAATTCTTTTATGGTTGAAAACAACTGGTTAAATGTGTTCCGTCCTCTGCTTTGAAGTTCCAGCTGTCGTGTGCTTGTCTAGATTTGAGCACAGAAATTCAGTTCATATATAAAGCCTGATGTACAGTGTTTGCGTCTCGTCTTTTAGTCCAGAGTGAAAAATGATGTATTTCTGCTTCAAAGAGCGCGTGCCATCGTCTGAATGTGGCGAAATGCCTGAGGAGCTCTGTTATTACTCTTGGGATACAGTCCCTCTGATAATGGATTAAAAAACACTGGTAATAACAGGGTGCACAGCCAGAGGATGGGCATGATAAGAGCACACTATTTACACCCGCCAGCTCTGGTATTCACTTAAACTGTTAGGAGGCCGACCACATGGCTAACCTTGTTTAGTCATTTCATAAGACATAGTCTCCAGTTTCACTTAAATGCTTTGAACTCTAATACACCCTTCTGTATGTGCATTTATTAAAAGCAAATGATCAGGAAATCTGAATCAACTGAAATCTGTGAAGTGATCAAAATATAATTTAGCCATGGATATGTTTAATCTTTGAAATGGTAATGATGTTACCTGACAAAAACAGTTTTTGTCCCTTTTGAAATTTTTTTTTTTTTTTTTTCTGTGGGACTCGGGTGTGTTTCAGATGACAACCATTATCTTCTGTTGTGAGCCAACGAGGGAATTTACTGGAGGATTTGTTTCACTTCACGTCTCTCTCTGATGAAAGTAACCCTTGCCTTGAACTCTCCCGGGAACTCTGAGAGGTGCGTTTCATCAAACAAGTCCTTCTTTGGCTACGGGAGGCTTAGTAAGAGCTGTTAAAACTAGAGGAAGAAAGCTGTTTGACAGCTCAGAGTTCGAGTCTTAACTCAGGATTGTAAATCTCCAGATTTACAGTAATCCTTTTGGTTCTTAGAAAACAGTATAAGCAAGAAGAGAGGAAAAAAAAGGATAATTACCACAATGGGATTTTTGACACCTTCATGTTTTGGAGAAATTCATTGAGGCATATAAACCTTGTGAAAAATTACACTTTCTCACACTAGAAAGATGAAACTCCGTGATGTGCATTAAAGGAGAGAGGGAGGAATATGCGACAGGGGACACAATCCAACATTTCATGATGTACAGTAGGAGCACTGCTTCGTAGAGCTTTAATGCAGTTCAAGCCTGCAAGAGTCTTACTGTAATAATTGTGTAATTGCTGATTGTTAACTTGTCATTCTTAGAGGAATGGAGTCATTAGACATGCTGTCTTTAAATTACCCAGTTCTAGCAATAAATCAGTGCCATTAAGGCTGAAGACAATAAGTGAATCGTCCATTATCAAAGAATCGTGCGTTTAAAAGAAAAAAATGCATTAATGTAGCATAGGAAGGCCATGAAGTCAGAGTTATTGTACTCTGTATTTCACCTTGTATTCCTCTTCTTTTAGCAAATCTACTCATTAAATCACTTCACCACAGGGGTTTAGCGCTGAGCTAATGACTTTAGACTCTAATTAGTTTCTCTCATGCCCTATTAACATTGTAGTACTTTTCTGTCCTCTAAACTCTCATTCCTATCGATTACAACCAACACTACATTTAAATTAGGATTTAAAAAAAATAATTTAAGCACACCCCCTGTCTTCCTAAATTTCTTGCGCCATCTTATATTTCAGATTACACACATTCCTAGTCCTATCTTACTCAGCTCTTCTTCCATCCATCCATCCATCTTCAACCGTTTACTCCTTTATCAGGGTCACGGGGAACCTGGAGCCTATCCCAGGGAGCATCGGGCACAAGGCGGGGTAGACCCTGGACAGGGTGCCAGTCCAGCTCTTCTTTAATACCTAAAATGTATTCTGTCTTTATGGAACCCACACTGCATGCATACATTGCTGGTCATTTTCAGCCTTTAAATTACATCCGCTGCTGAAGTAACAGTTATAAAAATAAAAAGTACTTGATAAATCTGTAATGAGACATCATTTTAAAGCCATTGTGTCTATGTCTAGTGGTTAGCAAGCTTGCGCCGCACCTAAAGGGTCACGGGTGTGTGGAGTTTGCATGTTCTCCCCCTGATTTGGGGGTTTCCTCCGGGTACTCCAGTTTTCTCCCCAGTCCAAAAGACCTGCATTGCAGGCTAATTGGAACCTCTAAATTGTCCGTAGTGTGTGAATGTGTGCACCCTGGAATAGGCTCCAGGCTCCCCATTTAACCTATGTAGGATCAATGGATGTATAGATGTCTAATGCTAGTTTGTTTAAGGTTGTAATTAAATAAGACCGTTTAATGTGGATTTTGGGTATTGTATGATGAGGTAGATCTGTACAATTTTGCAGAAAGAATTGAGACATCTGGAGTTGGGCAGTAAACCTAATTCCACTATTAAGGAGAGAGGACACTAAAACGAAATGTGAAATGTTGTTTGTGTTTACACTGTGGACAAATTAGTAGCTCAGATTAAGATTAAGTGTCCAGTTAAGGTTGGGGGAAAAAAGTATTTGATCCCCTGCTGATTTTGTACGTTTGCCCACTGACAAAGAAATGATCAGTCTATAATTTAATGGTAGGTTTATTTGAACAGTGAGAGACAGAATAACAAAAAAAAAAAAAAATCCAGAGAAACGCATGTCAAAAATTGATAAATTAATTTGCATTTTAATGAGGGAAATAAGTATTTGACCCCCTCTCAATAAGAGAGATTTCTGGCTCCCAGGTGTCTTTTATACAGGTAACGAGCTGAGATTAGGAGCACACTCTTAAATGGAGTGCTCCTAATCTCAGCTCGTTACCTGTATAAAAGACACCTGGGAGCCAGAAGCAATAAATCAATCAGATTCCAAACTCTCCACCATGGCCAAGACCAAAGAGCTCTCCAAGGATGTCAGGGACAAGATTGTAGACCTACACAAGGCTGGAATGGCTGCAAGACCATTGCTATTTAGCTTGGTGAGAAGGTGACAACAGTTGATGCGATTATTCGCAAATGGAAGAAACATAAAAGAACTGTCAATCTCCCTCGGCCTTGGGCTCCATGCAGGATCTCACCTCATGGAGTTGCAATGATCATGAGAACAGTGAGGAATCAGCCCAGAACTACACGGGAGGATCTTGCCAATGAT
>JAFFST010046649.1:475771-488940 GCA_022414735.1 Noturus placidus
ATATAACTTTAAATTTACAGCTACAGCATTTAGCACACCCCTTATCCAAAGTGACTTACAGAAATGTTTTGTATGCTCAATGCTTTGTATGCTCTATCATCCAAGTAGGAGAGGATCATTAAGCTAAAACCATGGTACTAAGGAGTTAGTACAACAACAATTAAGAACATGTTAATATGTATAGTCCTGATATTCTGTATCTATTCCTCTGTTTATTAAAAACAGTGAAGAAATGGCCTCATTCACAAAGATTGGAGAATTAAAACAAGGACTGAAAATCTAAAAAAAAAAATCTAAAAAAAAACCCACAGTATTCAGCTTCTCTGATGTTATTTCAGGTGTTTTGAGGCCCCGGCTATTATAGACTTGATCAATGGAAACAATGTACAGAAAAATAGCTTTATACATGTACTAAAGGAGGTCTCTTGATTTCCTGGGAGATCATCACTTTTACTATACAAAACTCAGTAATGTAATGATGAGCAGTTATAAATACTTTGATTACAGTATTAAGAGGTTTCTTTCCAGCATGCCTGGTTATAAATTGTCCATAATCAAGTCCTGAATGGTTATAATAGGCTCACACTGTTTGTTTGGTCTGTTTCTAGGAAACTGTCTCTGTTCCAGGCGCTCACCCTTGTTATGCTGTTGACGTCCCTGGATTGCCTGTCATCCCAGGAAGTAAGACAACACCGGATCCTCTTTTCCATCATACACTTTCTTCGTTAGGAACCCCAGTCATGGCATGGAGCAGTGTGACACTGAACAACAGCTCGACTCCATGCCAGCACATTTTAATCCCTAAACTGCACGATTACTCTAAATTACTTCAAACTTCATCCCTGATCTCATGTCATTTACAGTAAATGGATCTAGCATGAACATCTGGTTCTATCACAAATTCTCAGTCAGGCTGTTTTTATGATGATGTTTGAAAGCTAAGCCGATAGGATAGTGCTGAGTGTGGTAATAGTATATACTGACTGGCAAGTTTCCCTGTCAGACCTGTAGCATAATACTTCAGTGCATCACTGCCATCTTTCATCACTAATTGTATGGCTGTCAGAGACAGGGTTCTGTTGCGGAGAAAAAAAATTCTGTCTTCATTTGCTTGATTGTCAGCAGGAACTTGCAGGAGGGTTTAAAAGATTAACTCTTCCTTACTGTTCAATCCCTTTTCATGTGAATTAAGTAGCAGGTGTGGGACAGGCTGTCTGTTGAGGGTTGAATTGATTTTCCTCCTCTGTTGTCCTCTGCCTCCAAGACACCAGACACATTTGATTCATTCTTAATAAACACTAATGTGCACATTCCACTTTATGAACATGTTACAGTTTTAATGTATAATCAATAATATAAAACAAACATAAACGTGGAGTTGAGTCATTGTATGTACGATTTATTTTATGAATCACAATGTATTTTGCCCAATCGTTATAAAACAATTATAGATATAGATATAGTAATGTTTCTTGAAGATGGCATCCCATAAATGCGTACCAAGTGAGTCTTCACAGGCCTTGGTCACATTCAAATTTCTTTCCAGCTACATTGTTCCATGGGTAAAACTCCCATTCTGAAGGTTAAAGGTCGATTTCATTAATCCAGCTTTCCCACCGGCCCCATGGCGGTTTGTTATCAACACTAATTTGAGTCTTTGGCACTTTAATGAGGCCATTCGTAGGTCACTCTAGGAAGTCATTTACTGCAGTTATAAATTTCTGTGCTGACCACGTTAGTGCAGTTTCGTGCCATTTTCCCGCTTTCCCTGAGAATGCTATGTGCTTAAACCGCTCATTATCAATGCATTATTCGTCGCTGATTAATATCTAGTTTATATCACAAAAGTCACAAAAGGGAACATTTTTATTTCAGGTTAGAGTCCACCCAGTATTGGCATGTCATTTAATAATGATATATGGTTAATGATCGATTTTATGGCTGTGCATGTAAAGTGTTAATGGAGGTGCATATGTGAACATCTGCATGAAAGTCAGAGCCAGCTAAAACGCACCTTTTACGAAGGAGCCCAAGTTTTAGATACATTGTTTGTGCTGTTTTTTAAATTTCACACAGTCTTTAACATTCTTCATTTTAGATTTATGTAGCTTGTGCGTGTGTGTGAGAGAGAAACCGACTGCTGTGTGTGAGGGTGTTTTAATTGACAGACATAGCAGGGTGTGCACTCCTGATTTCCATGCTCTTCTCACGTTAACACACACACAAATATGCACATATGATGGAGTCAGGGTGGCCCCAGGGACCTGATGAAAGCCGCTGTCTCATCTCGCTCCCTCACTGCCTGTTTGTCTCGGATCAAAGCCAGAGACGGATATGAGAATGGCACTGTAATGTTATCCAACAAGACGATTAATTTGCCTCTCCAGAGAGATGCTGTAGCAATACTACATAACTAATAAAAAAGGATGACACAATAGCTCGCTGACAGTGTGGCTTGCTCTGTCTAATATTCTGTCTAAGGAATTATATAGATGTCAGAGTCGGTTGAGTCATGCCAATGGTTAGGAAATGATTCATTCTGCCTGATATCAGATATCATGGGTTTTAATGTACCATACCTTTTGTTGTTTTGTAGAGTTCCACTATAGTTTAACTGGTATATTAGCTTACATATAAAACACTACCGGTTTCAAACAAAATATTTATTACTTGGTCTTAATTTTACTTGGAAAACTTTTACCAGTTTGGTAGCGTTAATTGAGAGTCATCAGATCCAAGAGAAACAAGGTTCTGTTTTAGGCTGCATATTGTTCTTTCTGTATGTCCAGTGCCTTGGACATCAGAAGTTACTGAATTGTGTTGCTGGTTTGTTGTAATGTTTGTGAGTAGTATGTATACATATTGTGTGCTCACCTAATGTGCTGAGGTTTGTCATGAACTGCCCTTATATTTGAAGCACTTGAATTTACAGCTCAACAGTTAGGGTCTCCTCTAACGTCAACTTTAACGTCAACTTTGCACTTCTGGCCTATTAAGTTCCCCATTGACTACAACGTCTTGCGTATGACATTTAAAGACCAAAATGGTATCTCTGGTATATCTTGCTAATCTCTTGATGTCATATAGCCCATCTCAAGCACTTTGCTCAGCTCAGGTGGGTCTACTGTTAATACTGATGTTCAGTTGCAATAATGACTTATAAACTTGTAATAATGTTCCAGACACTACTCACTCTCTTTAAATTCAGACTAAAATTCAATTGTTTAACCTGTCCTTTGGACTTTTTATCCTGGTAAATATAGTTTCATAATTTGTATTAATTCTCATATATTTTTGTGGATTTCCCCCCTCTAATTTAGTCTTGGCCAGTTCCTACCCACCAGCCAGCACTACTCTGATATAATAGCTACCAATCAGGGAGGGTGAAGGCTAGCACATGCTTCCTTCGGGACACAAGAAGCTAACCGGCTGCATCTTTTCAAACTGCTGCTCTTTCTGCATCACAGGGCAGTTTAACATACTCATAGGAAAGTGCAATCTGCCCCATTCCACATACGTGAGTTCACGTACACCCATGATTGACTAGTGTCAATGTGATTGACAGTGGAGAGAGTATGTCCCCTGTCCCACTCAGAAAGCACAGACAATTTTGCAATATCATTAATGTGGTTTTTTTTTTTTTTTTATTTGTTTGTTTTTTTTTTGTTTTTTGTTTTTTTTTTGTTTTGACCTTTTATTTGTTTAATCTTTTGTTTGATCTTTGCTGATTCATCCAATGCTTACAACCAGTACTGGTGTCTCTGTTTGACAGACTCAGGGCAGACGTGTTGGCGGTTCATCTCGAGTGCCTCGGCAGCTGTTTTATAAGAACGAGTGGGCTTCCTGGGGAGTTTGGTCAGAGTGCTCTCGCTCCTGTGGTGGAGGAGCGTCCATCCGCAGACGGACCTGCATCAACAGGTACAGCACTGGTGTCATCAAGGTTTTGTCTAAAAAATGATAGCAGTAAGTAGCAGTTTTTCATTTAATTAAAACATATAAAGAAGTAGGGGGCACAGTGGCTTAGTGGTTAGCATGTTCGCCTCACACCTCCAGGGTTGGAGGTTTGATTCCCGCTGCGACTCCGTTGCGACCATGTTCTCCCCGTGCTGCGGGGGTCTCCTCCGGGTACTCCGGTTTCCTCCTCCAGTCCAAAGACATGCATGGTAGGCTGATTGGCATGTCTAAAGTGTTTGTAGTGTGTGAATGTGCCCTGTGATGGATTGGCACCCTGTCCAGGGTGTACCCCGCCTTGTGCCCAATGCTCTCTAGGATAGGCTCCAGCTACCCCACGACCCTGAAGGATAAGCATTATAGAAAATGGATGGATGAATTGATATAAATAAGTAATAGTAGGATGTTGCATTGTGTGTTTCATAATAAAACCGAATATTATGGTGTGTGTGTTTTTTTTTTTTTTTTTTTTTCTTCAGGAATCCAGTTGGAGGGCCATGTTTGGGAGATCCCAGGCAGTATGAGATCTGCAACACTAAGGTACAGAAAATGTTCAGTTATTGAAACTTGAGTAATTGGTGCATTACCTCATTTTTGGAATTATCACATAATGATGGGGAGGGGTGGTTTGAAATTATTCGAAGGAGATTTTAAGTTATTTTAAGTTTTGTTCATGTTGTTTATGTCCATTATCCTTACCATATTTGTGAAGGAAAGCCGGCAACACTTATTGTACTTATAGTCAAAAGTCAAATTTTGTAGGCAGACAAGGCAACTCGCACAAAATAACTGATGCAATGAGGTAGATGAGGACTTCCATCACTGTCTGCAATTGGTTCTCATACCACACTGCAATAACGGAGAGAAAACTATTTCAAGAGAAATGCCGCACAAAGATTCTTTGGTGTTCATTTGTGGTCAGCACTTGTTTTACATTGTAATCCTATGGAGCAGACTGTTTTTTTCAAAAACGTCCTGAGCTTCTTTTGGGACACTCTCAACTGCATTTGGAACGTGTGAGTGTGAGTGAGTGTGTGTAATGAAAAAACACTTTACCCAGCGGTTGCCCAACTTAGTTTCGTTACAAGTCACGTAAGATATGGTTAGATCAGTCAGGGTATATTTGTCTAACATCAACTAACTAGCTTCTCTGGCTAAAGTAACTTAATATCTATGTATGTTAGCTAGGTTAGTACAGTATTTTCCGCACTATAATGCGCACCTAAAAGCCTTAAATTTTCTAAAAAAAAATCGGCCGTGCACCTTATGTGTGGTCTGAGTTCCAAAATCTATAAAAATGTTGTGAGACTTTGGTAAGTGCTCCACTTGATTGACTGTCGGACCATTTCCCGCTGACACAGGGACGTAATACGTACACTAGTACGCTTACGTCCGCCACGCCTCCAGTAGGTATACTACCAGTATTCTGCAAAACATTTGTTGAATAAAGTTCAACTTAACTCACTGTTTTGCTTCCGTTACCTTTTTTTTTGTAGACCGTTGTCACGAAGTTGGAGGCAATAAGTAAGTGCAGGAGAACCGTCTTTATTTAAGAACAAAACAAACAAGCACCGCTTAGCATCCCCGGCTAAGGCTAACGATACTGGCTGCTAACTATACTGGCTTCCAACAAACAGGCATTCGGCACTCAGACAGACCTTCAAAAAAAAAAAAAAAGAACAATAACGTGCAATGTGCTCTTAGCCCTAGGGGTTTAAATACCCAACATAATCAAACCAAACACGACACAGCTGGGATATCATCACCGAATCCAAAACAATTAGTCAGGTGTCTAGAGTTAGTTCATGCTGGGTTGCATCTGCTGGCCGAGGCGTAACAACCGTATGTTTTAGCATGCGCCTTATAACACGGTGCGCCTTATGTATTGGTCAAGTACAGAAATAGACCTCGTAACTGAGACTGCGCCTTATAATCCGGTGCGCCTTATGGTGCCGAAGATATTTTTTTTTGATGTATTATAACATTAGTTATATATTTTGCTATGCTACCTCTGCTATCACTAGTGCGATATTGCTATCGCATCCACAAGGATTACTCCCTAACAAAAAAAAAAAAAGGTTAATACTTCATTTATTCTTTGTTGAGGTTTACCTTATTGATGGTTTGCAACATGCATATTTGAGTCGATTGTTGTAACTACCATCCTGAGGTGACAGAAGAGACAAATATCCAATCAGCTGATTGATTAGCTTGGCGATTAACTTCTGCCCCATGCCAATCACACAAACATTCCTCGAAACACTTTTTGTTGCCAGCTTACCTTTCCGTTTGAGATCAAGCAGAATGAGTGTGTCTAAACTTTTCACCGGTAGTGTATTTACATTCTCTTAAAATGTTGTGGATGATTGAAATGAGTGTAGAAGGAACAGTGAAGGGGCGTTATACTGTAGATTTTGTATGGATAGTGGGATCACCCAAATTTACAAATTTGTATAGAATTAGGCTCAGAGATTAATAAAGTTTTAAAGATGTCCTTTGTGATCTCAAAAACCAGCGACTGTGTGTGTCCTTTATTAAGAAGTCTATCTGCAAGGTGTCTCTGTATGAAGGATGTAGAGACTGTTGATAAAGCAGGGCTGAAGTAGTTCCTGAGCAAGTACAGACAGGCTTGTGTGTGTGTGTGCATGTATTTGTTGCCCCTAGCGTTCATACACCTCTGGTTCTTCCCAATCAGGGGTGTCCTCTTGGATCTCTAGACTTCAGAGAACTGCAATGCAAAGCATTTGATGACAAGCCCCTGGTTGCTGGGAGTTACCAGTGGACTACTTTTCATGGAGGTCAGTGAGGAATGTGTGAAAATGTGTCTGATGTGTACATTTTTCCCTCGAGCTGGACTTAAGGTGACCTCATCAATGTACTTTGGTGTATCCTCATGTACCAGGCTCTGACCCCTGTGAGCTCAGCTGTTTGGCTCTGGGACACAATTTCTACTACAACTTTGGGCGAGTCCTGGATGGCACACCCTGCACAACCGAGCCTGGGGCCGTATGTGTGAATGGGAAATGCCTGGTGAGGGACAACCTGCATCTTAATACATCTCATCTCACAGTTTCCTTCTTCTCTTTTTTATCCTTCTTCAGCCTTTATGCTCTTTTGATAATGCAGAATAATTTGTAACCTGTTTTACGAGTGTGTTAGTGACAGACCCGGTCCAGAGATTAGCCAAAGGTTTAGTAGCTGTTCCATGTGGAAAGACACTTAATCTCTGTAACATAACATTTTCATACTCACTAGATTAATTGAGCGGAACACATGAAGGAAAATGATTTTATTTCGGTTCAAGTTTTAGTGTTACAGCATTAGTAAAAGTGGTTCAGTTTTCCTCCACTAACCCGTCCCCGACCTCTGAACTGGCCCATGTGGAGAACCCTCTCTCTCACCACATTTTCTCATTTAAAGCAAGTTTCAGGGGCCGGATTCACGAAACATTCTTAAGAATAAAAGTCTTCTTAACTGCTATTTTCTTCTTATTTTCTAACTTAAGAAATAAGTTACGAATATTTTGTATGCCCAAAAAATTCTTCTTAAGAATGTTCTTTCTTTTAAAAAAATTAAAAGACAAATCTTAAGAAAAATTCAAATTCTTGAAAAGAATGTTCTTGGAAATCATCGTAAATAACTTCTTAAAGGTAGGATAACTGCCAACTTGTCGTAGATCCCCAAAAGGTAAGATTTTTAATGAATTTATTGGGTTCTTTCAAATATTAAACATTGCAAAATTCTAAAACATGTAACATATAATAAATGATGAATTACTACTACACTGTAGCTCTTATCTGCTGTTCTTGTTTCTGTTCTTCCACTCCATGTCAAATTAGCCGAGTTGTTTCTACTTTCCAGCAAGTACGGTACATTCTCCTATTGCGGTTAATATCGTAAAACGAACGCACTTTACATTCGAATAAATGATAGGGAGGTGATTGCTACTTTAAAACAAAAAAGGTTAATAAGTTGATACATTTATAATTTGGCAGTATTGAATTTGTTGTAGCTAATACTAATTCTAAGCTACTACTATTGTCAATGTATTCTTTCAAAAAATTAAGATGTTCTTCAGAAAATATTTGAGAACTTCTTAAGAATTTTTCAAGAAATTGCACTTAGGATCATTAAGAACTTTCTTAACTTCTTTCTTAAGAAGATTTCCATGAATCTGACCCAGGTGTTTAAAATACATAATAAGGACATAAGCCTAAAGAGTTGAGTTTGCAGTCACGTGTCTGTGATGCGCCTGTGTCGCAGTTGATATGTTTATCATGATATCTTTAAATGCAGTTTCACTTTTTGGGTAACTATTTTAAAATGCTACAACTTTACTTCTTTTGAGATACCTTGAGATTGAGATACATGCAAAAGAGAATCATAAGTATTTCAGTTCAGGAAATCCTGTAGTTCTCAGATTTATATCTGAGCAGAAAATTCCAAATTTTGTGATATGATATTGTTCCACATACTTATGGAAACAGATACACAAAAGCCAGTTCTATGCTTGGGGATCCACCTAATGACAGATAGGTATGCAGGTGAAAGTGTAAGTAAGAGATTAGGGGAATTTGATGGTGAGTAAAAATCACTTTTTTGTTACATATTTACAATATAAACATATATTTTTTTATCTTGTTAAAATGACCTGGTCCCGCCAGGGCCATGTGTGTTTGCATGGAGTTTGCATGTTCTCCACATGCTGCGGGCCCCACCTTGGGCCCGATGCTCCCTGGGGTGGGCTCCAGGTTCCCCGTGACCCTGAAAGAGGAGTAAGCGGATGGATGGAACATGACCTGGGACAAATTTCCCAAATGCATTGTACTCTTAAGATGAACTAAATCGGTGGAGTGTGTACTCATTTTACATTTAAAAATAATTAGAGGAATTGAGCTTGAGCGCATTATTGAAAAACAAATAGTAGTATTTAACATTTAGGTATAATTTTTGTGTGTCATTTACAGGTGCATCTCAAAAAAATTAGAATATCGTGGAAAAGTTCGGGGGTTTTTTTTCATTTTCATTCAAAAAGTGGAATGTAAGCCGTGGAATGTGAGCTGCAAGCCGTAATCATCCATCTATCCATCTTCTATACTGCTTATCCTTTTCAGGGTCACAGGGAACCTGGAGCTTATCTCAGGGAGCATCGGGCACAAGGCTGGGTACACCGTGGACAGGGTGCCAATCCATTGCAGGACACAAATCACATACCCATTCATAGTCTACGGACACTTTAGGCATGCCAATCACCATGCATGTTTTTGGACTGGGGGAGGAAACCGGAGTACCTGGAGCAAATCCCGCAGCACACACAGGGCCACAGTGGCAATCAGACCCTGGAGGTGTGAGCCGAACGTGCTAACCACTAAGCCACCATGCACCCCGTAATCCTCAAAATTAAAACAGAAAAGGCTTGAAATATTTCACTTTATGTAGTAATGAATCTAGAATATATGAAAGTTGAATTAAATTACAGGGGGAAAAAAGCTAACTTTTCCACGATATTCACATTTTTGATATGCACCTGTATACTTTCCCAACCCCTAAACTATAAAACTTGTGGAGAAGCTGATCACTCTTAATGCTCTGTTTTGTTTATTTTCTATCATCTTCTTATTCTTTTGTCAAAATAATCTGATCATAATATCAATGTTTTTTAGATGATATTTTAATGTTAATTAGGAAAAGCGAGCTGATCCAATTAATAAAAAAATGATATACTTCCAATTTTATATATATTTTTTCCATCTATACTTCTCTGCTAATAACCACTTAATGTCCCATGTGGAGAACATTTCTTCTCACCAGAAACCCATCACTCTCACTGCTCTGTCTCGTACATATTTTCTCACTTACACAGCAATTAATGCTTTAAATTCCTTTCGTGCGAATGAAGCCAAGGTTTTCAGTCACAGCAAGGCTTTTCCAACAGACCTTATATTCAGTTTTTAATTGTTTAAAAAATGCACCTGTTCTAAATCCTTGACATGGCATATTTTACATACATGTGAAGGTGAATTTATGGGCTGTGAGATGAGAAGTGTGCGAGTGTTTAGAAGCTCTCAGGCAGTTGGAGGACTAAAGGAGAAGCAGGTGGTCTAATGGCAGAATGCAGGAAAGATTGAGTCCAGAATAGAGTGTGAAAAAAAGCTCAGTGCACCTTGAAATGTACTTAAGGTACACACAATATGTTTCTAATCACTGGCCCGAGAAAACAGTGTGAAGGTTTATTTAAATCCACAGATTGATGGCATGGTGGTTGAAACGTGTGTGTGTGTGTGGTTTAAGAATGAGATGAGAAAAAGGAATGAAAGAGCAGCTTTCTGTCTATTCTGTTCTCTCTCACTTTATACACAAGTGCGTGACAAGGTTAGTGTGAAACAGAAAGCGAGGCTTAATTATAGGCCACTGGAGTTGCTAGGGAGAGACTGTTGTGAATACCTCCCTATGGATTTGATAATCCCCCTCTTCTAATTTTCCAGAGCCCCTCCTCCTCACTCACCCTCGCGTTAACCTGTGAGAACTTTTCTGACGGTGTTTTTCCCAGCCTCGTTTGATTCAGATAGGGACTGAGGTCATGCTGCAGACCATCTGTTATGGTATGACCATGAAAAAAAATGCTTTGCTGCAGTGGATTTTTGTTTTTGTTCTCTTCTTACCAATGTTTGTTATTGCTTTAGGTCGTTTCATCATCTTAACATTCAGTAAAATTAATAATATGTATAGAAAGATATTTATGAAGATGTATGAAGATGTCATATGCTGCACATTTTCTCATTTAGTGCAGGATTCTGCTGTTTAGTATTTTAAATTCATCTCGCATCGTATTGTGACTTCTCTAGCAGAACCCACATTGTAATGGTTACTTTATAAAAGTGCACTTATATATTTCTAAACAGCATATTGTGTTTGCATGTGAAGATGGATTTAATAGCTAAGAGTTGAGAAGTGTTAAACATGTTTAGGGTCCATTTTAACACTTTATGTCTCACTTTATTTCAACAAAACCACCAAAACAAAAATGAGGCGAGCACATACAATAAAATCATTTTTAACATTGCTCCACTTTTAGTGCAAAAAAAAGTTAAGTATACTTATCAACCTGACCTTCAGCTCTTCTTTTGTAAAGACTATTTACCTGTAAGCTTTTTATGCTGGTCATGGAGCCGTTGCTGGAAATACTGGGGGAATACTTGGTATCTACAAGCATTGGGCGGCTGTGGCTCAGTCGGTAGAGCGGGTTGTCCACTAATCCACTAACCATGGGGTTGGCGGTTCGAATCCCGGCCCGGGTGATCCCATGCCGAAGTGTCCTTGGGCAAGACACTGAAGCCTAAGTTGCCCCCAATAGCAAGCTAGCACCTTGCATGGCAGCTCTGCTACCATTGGTGTGTGAGTGTGCTCTCATTTGTAACATTTTTTGTAAATGTAAATGTAAAATGATATTTCTGTAAAGCTGCTTTGAGACAATGTCCATTGTAAAAAGCGCTATACAAATTGATTCAAATTAAAAAAAAAAAAATAAAAAATTTGCTGTAGGCAATAACGTGGATACCTGAAGCTAACACATGACATTCCACACAGACAGTAATCTAAAACTGGTGACCCTGGAGCTGTGAGGTGGAAATGCTACTGTACCTGCTGCTTCACTGTGCCGCCCTAAAGACATGTTAGAGCTGTCAAACGTTAACACACACAGATATTATACAGCGTATCAAAAAAGTCTCCATACCTAGGGAAAATGAACACTTTTTAGCATCATGTTTTCCAACATTGTTCATACTTGGTTTATATTATTATAGATTATTTTTTCAGATAGTCTTTAAGAATGATTTGACAAAAGAAGAACGTATTGAAATCATTCTCATGGCGGAATCGGGATGCTGCTGCAAGGTTGTGATGGACTTTAACAGGAAACATGGGGAGCACATCACACACAACACTGTTGGCAAACATATTAACAAATTCAAAATGACTGGAAGTGCTGCAGACCGAACGAGAAGTGGACATCCACGAACATTCACTGACGAAGGAACAACTAACGTGGTGCTGGTACACATAGTCCCCTGTGTATGGAGACGTTTGGGACGCTCTGTATAAAAAATCTGAATTTGGAAAATGGACAAATTCACCTGCTTTGTTCTTTTTTAAAACTGGAAAATCAACAGAAATTTATGCAAATATGAATACACCAGTGCTATTTAAAATGCTCTATTAGTATAATCCTGTGTAGATTTTCAATGGGTGTGCTGTGTTCTGCTTCTAAAATGGTGTGTCCTGATAAGTGGGGATAGGCAGCTGTTGGGTTTCTAAACATAGTGCTTTGTTTGTATGTGTGTGTAGAAACCAGGGTGTGACCTGATCTTTGGCTCCCAGCAGCAGGAAGATGCCTGCATGGTGTGTGGAGGCCAAAATACTACCTGCCTTCATCATCGCAGTGTGTACCGGAGTAACGGCCAGGAGATCGGTCAGTACTGTCTCAAATATCTGTGACATTCATATAAACCCTCAGTTAAGTGTGTATGCACAGTATGTGGTTATGGTACTAGGAAAATATATATCTAGTGGTAGACAAGACACATTGATTGCATCATGGTGGATGTTTTTCAAAAAGGACCCAACTCTGAAACCAGCTGTTGTTCAGTATCTCTTTACACAGAACATGATAGAGAGCACTTTAAACGTTCACTTTAAAAGTTTCGGCAGTTTTCCAGGGAAATCTTATCCTAAGTGGTTCCTTTAGGACAGTGACTGAGTGTTTATGGGACACAAATACTATATACACACTCGCTGATCGCACAGGACACTGACACCTTGACCCTCTGAAATAGTTTCTTCTTCATGCTGGTAAAGTAGAAAATGAAGATTGTAGCACTTACAGAAGGGGGAAAGCACAGATAATGCCAGCTTTGTCCTCGACTTCCCTTTTACTGCATCTGGATTTCTGAGAGTAGGATAACAGCTCAGAAACCGCCACTGTGGTGCTTTTGATGGTGAGGTTAGAAGCCAGTGGAGAGGAGAAAGTCGTAATTCTCTCGCTCCATTCCACATGCAGAAACCGCAAAACAAGTGTACAGCACAGCTACAGGAAGACAGGGTCATAAAACACACACACACACACACACACACACACACACACATAGATATGGTATATTGAGTGTGTGTTTTAATGATAAATGGGGTCTCAGCATGGTGCTCATATTCCAACAGTGTTA
>JAFFST010046649.1:488960-499983 GCA_022414735.1 Noturus placidus
CCTCATCTCTTATCAGGGCCATTTGGATACAATGAGGTCACCATGATTCCAGCCGGAGCCACCCACATCAGAGTGACTGATAACACCAAAAACTATTTAGGTTTGAGCAAGGCCATGTTTCCTGTTGCTTTAAGATAAATTTGTATTTTCATTCAAATGTAGCTTACATAATTATAACTTTATGTTTACAGAATTACTTAAATAGAGCATTAAGGACTTTTGCTCTGGCTTGCTAGTTTACATTTACTTAGTTTGTTCTTGTTCTTGTTTGTGATGTTTGCTTTTGCCCAAGAGTTTAGTTTATTCTTGTTAGTTTACCTTTATCTCAATCATTTATTTCACTCACTAGTTTGCTCTTACTTACCATGTTTACTTTTGCTTCCGAATTTTAGTGTTCTCTCACTAGTTCGCGTTCACTCATGTACAATCCCATGCACACCTACACCCATAAGACCTATATTAACTCAGATACAGAGCACAGATTTGTGCTCACTGGGCCACAGACAATATCATTTATTGTCAATATTAGAATATTCGGTCCAGATATCATTCATTAAAATCCACAGTTGATTGCAAAAGAGAAATAAGTCAAAATGTAAGACAATGTATTTCTCTGTTTGTGTGTTAAAAATGGTCTATATTGAATGAACCAGCCCTTCAGAATGGACATTCCCAGTTTGTGATAAATGGGAACTGGAAGATCAGTGTTCCAGGGGAGTATAACGTGGCCGGGACCAAACTGCTGTACCGACGCTCTGCTGATACATGGGAAAGCTTTGAGGTGCCCGGGCCGACACAGGAGGACTTGCACGTTATGGCGAGTGATTCCATCTATTGATATTATTAACAAAATAGACTACTACATGATGGTCATTTGAAGTGGACACTTTACACAGAAATGGAAGACATTGAAATTCTACCGTAATGTTATCCCTCTTCAATCCAGCAGTCCAAATATGAACAGGGCCTGCTGACTGATTCCTGTTTTGTGCTTGCAGGTTCTGTCCACTGATGAGGATTCGGGGATAGAGTATGAGTACTGGCTGCCCCCTGAGCTCTACGCCCTGCATCATGGAAGGAAGAGTCCATACCGGCATCAGCACACATCAAACTTCCTGCCCTGGGAACTGCCAACTACTACCGCAACCACTACCACCACCACAGTGAGACCTCCTGCCACCACGCAGCCTTCATGGGGTGAAAACCAGTTACCATTGTTAAACAGCCGAATATATTTCATTTACTAAGCGCAGACTCTTCAGAAAGATAATCATAAAAATCAAGTCAAGATTAATGGCAGACCTGGAAATGGACAGGTTTGCATGTTATGTAGGCTCAAACAGGAAGCTGATGAATATGAGAATTTATTTTAGCTGCTGAATCTTTAGTATGCTGTAGCTGATTTGCTTAGGTGCAGGGGTATGGCCACATGGGGGCACATGCTGGTAATTTCCCCCACTGAATTAAGTCAAGCCACCTCAATCTGACCTCAGATCTCATTTCTGTGCCTGTGCCCACTGTAGCCTCAGATTCCTGTTTTACAGAGATAGGAGTGGAACTTGATGTGGTCTTCTGCTGTTGGTGCCCATCTACCTCAAGGGTTGGCATGTTGTCCATTCTGAGATGCTTTTCTGCACACCACGGTTATAAAGTGTGTTTTTATTTGGGTTACTGTAGCCTTCCTGTCAACTTGATCCAATATGGCTATTCTCATCTCTCATCTCATCTCTCATCAACAACGTGTTTCCACCTGACACTATTTTTAGTTTTGGGCACCGGAAATCACCAGTTTCTGAAATCCTCAAACCAGCCTGTCTGGCATCAACACGCACGCCACAGTCAATGTCGGTCACATGGATTCTCCATTATGATGTTTGATATGAAAATTAACTGAGGGTCTTAACCTGTATTTGTATGATTTTATGTATTGTGCTGCTGCCACGTGATTGGCTGATTAGATAATGACATGAATGAGCAGTGAATGCACGCGTGTCCTATGCTAAATTTTGTGATAACACTCGTTAAAGTACTTTCATTAATTAGTGTGACTGTTGACTAGATGCTGCTTTACATGCAGTTATTTTTGCGCTTATGTTTGCATGTGAATTTAAGTTAACATGAGACCAACTGCTGCATTTTCTCTCACATTAGATGATTGATGTGCTTTGTACATGTAATGATCCTTATAAATAAAAGGTACATTCCATTCTAAAAGGGCACGGAAATGGTTTTCAGTATCTTCTTAACACATATATCTGTACATACATGCCTGACGGAACAGTGGAATGCGTGCAAGCCGCTCCCTTCTCACTAAGCATCAGATGCATTATGTGATGTAATGTGAAGCTGAGGTTGTCTGGAGTTTGTGTCTCAGGAGGATTTACGGAGTCATTTATTAATCTCATTTGCATTAGACAATAAAAATCTAAATGCCTATATGTGGTGTATACATACACAGTTTTGCGAAAAAGTAGAAATTAGTCTGCCATCTTGGTTATCTTGATTGTTGGAAAATGTTTGCAGATTTATGACTTAAAGTGATTGGTCTATGTCAGGTCCTGTAGGCGGACGAAGACCTCCGGTGAGACCTCCCTTTCAGCAGCAGCCACTGCCTCGTCTGGAACGAGATGAGAAGAGTAACTACCTGCCCCGGAAGCACAGCACAGGTCAGCACACGTTAATCATCACTCCTGAAAGCTGTGTCTACTTCAGTTCATTCTGAATCATCACATTGTCACAGATTCAGTCTGAATTAGAAACCCAGCACTGATTTTATTACAGGTTACTGTGGTAAATGCAGGAGGGTGAAGGGGCGTGGGGAACGGCAGAGGCAGTACTGCCAGAAGGATTACGGTGAGCTAAAGACACCGAGAAGCATTATGTTTTTACATTGCAACATATAAAATTAGTGTTATTTTATGTATTATTATTTCTGTATATAATATTTCAAATATTTCAGTAATTGCTGTGAAGCTGATTTGTGACAACGTCCATTGTTAAAATCCTTGTATAAATTAAATTGAATTGAAAAAACATATAGTATGATATGAGTGTGATATAGTTTTATTGTGATTTTTTGCAACATTTCATGTTATAATTGTAAAGCAGGCCATTTTTCTATATGACAATTTTTTCACTTTAGAACTATCTCCTTAATCTTAACTGAACATCATCTTAATTTTCTGTTATAAACTTTTGGACTGAACCAAAAGAGTGGAACAATGTCATATTAATGTACATTAATGCAAACATAAATAATAATAATCTCCTGTGAAATGAACAGCCTTTGGACAGCCTATGTTTTATCGTTTGCCCATATATAATAATAATAAGTCTTTATTTTATAAAGCGCCTTTAAAAGTAGCTTCTCAAAGCAATATATCTTTAATAAAATCTTTTTTTGCTTCATCAGTCTTCAGAGCCAAGATCTTGGGGAAGGTCTATGTTGGCGAGGAGACGCGGTACGACGTGCAAATTATCCACACGTACCGCAACCGCTTCCGTCTGGAACGGCGTGAATACCTATGGGCCCCCAGCAGGTGTGATTGCCCTGCGCTGGAGGAGGGCTATCAGTACGTGATAATGGTCAGGCGTCACGTCAACCATGAACAGACACTTGATCGCATTCTGCTGGAGGAGGACAGCTACACTCAGCTTTACCGCCCACGTGAGGACAGCCTACTGCGCCCCCTGGAAGATCTTTGCAGTAACAGAGGATCGAGAACTCACCAGAGAGGGTAGAGGACGTGGCCCTGTGTGGCTGAATTCATTGTGCACTCTTTATATTTAATCCTGCTTTAAAAAAAACACCACCACAAATGACAAGAAAAAACTACCTGTCACTAGCTTTAAAAAGTACTCCTGGATATTAAAGGAACCCTTGGGAAGAAAAGGAGCCTATCAGTTCCAGAGTTACACCAAAGCTAGTCACTAAATGAAGCACTTTAGGTGGATGTTATAACCTACCTTTAAAAATGCATATACCAAAGAAGAACATTTTTGTTGTATTATTATCAGAGTTAATGTTGCTTCACAAATATATACCAATCGACATGCCGATTACTTCTCCTGTCAGTGTTTTTAATAAAATTCATTACCTCATTACAATGGCACCTGTCAAGGGGTGCTATACATTGAAAGCAGGAAAAATGGGCAAGTGTAAGGATTTGAGCGACTTTGACAAGGGCCAAATTGTGATGACTAAACGACTGGGTCAGAGCATCCCCCAAAAAATCTCCAGGTCTTGTGGGATGTTCCCGGTATGCAGTGGTTAGTACCTACCAAAAGTGGTCCAAGGAAGGACCAGCAACAGGACCATGAGGGCCCAGGGCTCATTGATGCGTGTGGGGAGCGCAGACTAGCCCGTCTGGTCCGATCTCACAGAAGAGCTACTGTAGGCCAAATTGCTGAAAATGTTCAAACTGGCTCTGATATATAAGGGTCATAACATACAGTGCATCACAGCTTGCTGTACCTGCAGACCGGTCAGAGTTCACATGCTGACCGCTGTCCACCACCTGCTCCTACAATGGGCACGCGAGCATCAAAACAGAACTACGGCACAATGGAAGAATGTGGCCTTGTCTAATGAATCTTGTTTTCTTTTACTTAATGTGTGCATGTGTCTCGCTTACCTGGGGAAGAGATGGCACCAGGATGCACTATGGGAAGAAGGAAGCTGGAGGAGGAAGTGTGATGCTCTGGGCAATGTTCTGCTGAGAAACCTTGAGTCCTGGCATTCATGTTGCTGTTACTTTAACACACATACCACCTACTTAAATATTGTTGTAGACCATATACACCCCTTCATGGCAATGGTATTCCCTAATAGCAGTGGCCTCATTCAGCAGGATAATGCACCATGTCACACTGCAAAACTATGATTTCAATCCGATTGGAGGCCCCACCTCGGTGCTTACAGGATTTAAAGGATCTGCTGCTAACGTCTTGGTGCGAGATACCACAGCACACCTTCAGAGGTCTTGTGGAGTCCATGACGGGTCCGAGCTGTTTTGGCTCAGAAGGGGGACCTACACAATATTAGTCAGATCGTTTTAATGTTATGGCTGATTGGTATGTGTGTGTGTATATATATATACACACACACACACACTCACATATATCGAGCATAAAATGTATGTATCTAATTTCTCTCTGCTGTTTGTTTTTTCATACAATTATTGTTTTTTATTATATTTATATTATATGTAGAAATCATACCTACATTTATGTATGTGTTTTGCTTTTGATATATATTATTTACTATCAGTGTATTTGTTGCCAGTGATGCAAAAAGTTTATTGAATACCTCAAGCAGAAGTCTGACTCGATTGTTATCAAAGTGCTTCACTGCGTTGATCCGTTGAAGAGAGTAAAACATTTCAGGAGGATCTCCGTAACGATCAGTAGGATCGATAATGATGTTGATCTGGACCCAATCTCTTCCACTGTATAATCAAACTCACTGATGTATTTGATAATAGTTTTCTAAGACCATCATTTATATTATTTATCCAGACTGCAGTCCACAATGCACAATACATGTTCCACACACTCCACTAATTAAGCCGACGCCATGTTTAATTATTATCAGTACAACTAATGCCCGAATGTACTGTATAGCCATGTCACTGAAACATGGGGGTCACAACACCGTTCAATAAAAACTTGCCATGAGACAGTGGGATGCTGAAGAAACAGAATTTGTGTAACACTTAACACACAAAACTTTGCTCTGTGACGACGGAATATAGAAATTAGAAGTGTGTATTTCTCTAGAGTTTGCCTAAACACTAAATACAAACTGCACCGGGTGAAGGCCAAACTTAGTGCATCCACTCTGGATCAACATTACAGAGGAGACTTGGTGTATTTTTGCAGACTGGCCCAACCTGCTAACGCGGATTTAGAACTGGCCCAGACCTTCAAAGAATAGTGCTGCACCTGACCCAAAGCTGGGGCATGTCCAGTTGTTATTTTGAATATCTGGCACAAACCTGGATCCAAACTAACATGTATACTGACCCCACTGATAAATTCTATATATAAAACTGTATAATTTTTTCTGAATGTTCATAAGGCAGAATTATCAGGGGCATGGCGGTTTAGTGGTTAGCAAATTTGCCTCACACATCTGGGGCTGGGGCTTTGATTCCCACCTCCACCCTGTGTTTGTGGAGTTCGTATGTTCTCACCATGCTTCAGGCTATAGGCTGATTGGCATGTCTAAATTGTTGGCACCCCATACAGTGCGTCCCCTGCCCTCTGCACCGAGACCCCTGGGATAGGATCCCACGAGCCTGTGTAGGATAAGCTGTACAGAAAATGGATGGATGGATGGATGGATGGAATGCAGAATTATGCTTTCAATATAGTTCTTTTTAAAAAAAAAAACAACATTCCCCTGCTGATTTCTTTCACTGAAAAGATAAAGCGTGGTTAGAGCAGTGCAATAGGGGTCTTGTTTGTTTTGTTTTTTTGTGGCATGTTGCCTTCATGTCACAAATGAAAAGCATGACAGACTCCAGCTGGCATGAACTCTCTATATTTTATGACCACCTCCCCGGTCTGAAGTAAAGTTAAAACTTGGAAGGAAACTGGATTCTTACATACAGCTGATGACAAGAATATTGAGTGCCATCAACAGCCTGACCTGAATTTGCACAAATCTGTATCATGGATGATGACTACCATGGTCATCTGGCTCAAATATAGTGGCGTTGCATAAAACAACTACAGCAAAACATATTGCCTCCTACGTTAGGACATCTAATGGAGCTGGACTGAAGCTCTTAGTAAAATAGAATCTGAGTATCTGTGGCACATGGCATGTGTTTTCATGCAAAAAACAAAAAAAAACTTTAGAGGGAGAGCAAACATATTTGGAAAATTATTCAGAAGTGCTACACATGCAAATTACAGTTTAAACACTTTACAAGGACTAAGTTTTTTTTCCCCCTTCACTTTTTTCCATGAATAACTGCACAGAAACAGCTTATTATGTGTGGTTTGTTAGAAATATATTTACAAAAATAGCTTGTTTTTCCATGACAGTGACATAAAATGCTCAGAATTAAAGCTTGTAATTAGGGTTAGGTTGGTCTAATTAAATTATTATAGTTCAAAGCTTTCATTCACACTACAGCCAGAAACCAGATGGACTCATCCCCTGCAGCCTTATGGCTGTCCCAGCGACAGATCACTGAGCAACAGCATTGACAAGTAACACGGCAGTTCATAATTCACATAAATAGTTATTGACATTTTTTAAATTAAACTATACACAAAGTTCTTTTAAACAGATCTAATCTCTGAAACAGCGGTCCGCTAGAGGAGGTGTCTAAAGCTGACATTATTTCTATCTGAAAAAGGGACGGGTATCTTGTTCACCTTTGTAATCCTTTTGGCAATATCGGCGACAGCTCGGTCATCGTGATAGTAAACATACAGATTGTTCCAGTCTCATCTTTATGCTTTTTGGAGTCCAGCTGTACTTTTGAAGCATCAGAATGCTCGTAGTAAAATCTCAGAGTCCTAGACTCGCCCTTTTCTTGATAAGATAAGGGCCCCCTCTCATCTGCACCCTGTGAGACCGTGGGATCTGAGAAAAGGTCACACACTGACGCTCACGTGGCACTGGGAAACCATTCGTCTTTTGATCCGTGAGCGCTGTGGCTGTTTGGGATCAGGACGGCAGCGGAACAGTGGACCCAAGAGGAGCCACAGGTAGAGCAGAATACAGGCCCAGCATGAGGAGAGCTTCACATAGAAGGTGGAGTAGCTGCCATGGGTGAAAGTGGTCTCCAACACTGCTGTCTCATAGCTACAGGAGGAGGTGTAAAGTAAATAGATCTAGTAGGTTAACTTTCATTCAGGTCTAAAAACACACAACTCCTTCCCTCTCTAATCGAATCACTGATGTTAAGATCTTTTCAACTGACCTGAACCAATTGGTGAGGGTCATCATGACATACAGGGAGGCTAGGAAGAAGACAAAATGGAAGAAGAAGTAGCTGTAGGCCACGCGGTGACTCTCGTTATGGATCACCTTCTGGCATCCTTTGCCCTCGTCATCAATTACAAACTCTTCCTTTGCTGAAAGAGCAAATTGGTCCATAGTAATTAAAAGACCTCGATTTTATTATCAAGTAGTGACAGTGTGAGCTTCAGTTCTTTTCTTACCCTCCTCTTGCTCGGTGCAGCAGAAACAACACGAGGCTTTCTGTAAATTCAGACACAAATTATTACAACTAATATGTTGTAATCGTAATATTATAGGGTTATGGGTGAAAATATATATTTTTCAGAATCTGTCATGAATGAGATACTACAGATGAGAATATGTTTAATATATTAGCCAGATAAGTGTGTGGTACATACTCCAAGATACAGAGCAATTATTTCGATAAACAAGGTGGTGAGTATCAAGACAGTTTAACCACAATATATTCAATTCAGTTCAATTCAATTTTATTTGTATAGCGCTTTTTACAACAGTCATTGTCTCAAAGCAGCTTTACAGGAATATAAACACAGTATACACATAGTAAAAGTGAGAAATTATCCCACCTGAGCAAGCCACTGAGTGGCGACAATGGCAAGGAAAAACTTCCTAAGATGTTTAAGAGGAAGAAACCTTGAGAGGAACCAGACTCAGAAGGGAACCCATCCTCATCTGGGTAACAACTGACATTCTTAAAGAGATCATTATTGATCTATATGTAATCTGTTTGGCTTAGAAAAAAAAACGACACTATACATATCCTTATGTATTTGGTGCTTCAAATATCTCTATCTGAATTTGCCTTATATAAAAATAAACCCTACCACTATACTCCACACTGGAAAAAACTGGAAAAACCTGAGAGGAAGAAATAGCTGCACTGACAGCATAGTTTGTGAATTCTGACTCTGACAGCTCCTCAACCTCAGCTACGTCACTCAATGTTTTTAATGTTTTTAATCTCACTTGTACACTTATTACTTGTGTTTGCACATGCTCATGACAGTTGGCTGTATTTCCCAAACTATAAACAAACTAGTTGAAAACAAACTCCTGTGACCCTGAAGAGCCAGGTCTTTTTCTGAGCTCCATCGCGCCTGCATTAAAGTATAAAGCTCCTGCTCTTGCAAGTTTTTTGTTGTGCTCTTATATCTCTTCGCAGCACATCTCTAGTCTCAAGCTGATCACCTGCGAACCCTCCTGGCAAAAAAGCCAAGCAAAAACAAACAAAACAACCATAGCGTACTTCCTACACTGCAAAAAAAGTCATCTTAGCATGTGAAAATATCTTGAATATAGTTACATTTATCTTGTATTTCTCATTATAAGATTACAACAAATATAAAATCATTAATCCTCTTTCTGGACATTATTACAAGCTTGTCATTTTCTTATTCTATTGGCAGATCACTTTGCTTGTTTTTAGAAATAAATGCTTAAAATTAGTCAAACTCTCTGCCAATAGAACAAGATCGAACAATAGTACAAATGGCTCGAAGTATATTTCATAATCTTATATTCGGTTAACTGTAATCTAGATACTAGATAAATTTGACTATATTCAAGTTATTTCCATTTGCTAAGATGTCATCATTTGCAGTGTACTTGTATCTGCATTTATTTGTAACTGGTTAGAACACTACTTTTTCAATTCAGTTCCTCTTTTTTATAATACCTACAACACTTTATACGTTTTAGTGAATGAAGTTGAGAGATATGGACCATGGATATTAAATTTACAATAACCAGGTGCTAAATCCTAGCATTTAATCTGTTCACAAAAGCACTTGTAAATATGTGACCTAACTTAAAAAAAAAATCCTATTTTAAAGTTGCATGTAGTGCTATTGTTGTTGTTAATGGTATAAAATCACTGAGACCTATCGAGGTGCCAAAGCTAAATGGGAGGTGCAACTCACCTGGAACTCATATCGATAAACTTTGATCATCCAGAATGGTCCAAACACTTCAGCCAAGTAAGAAGCCTCATTACTGTAGGGGAACATTAGTTTTTTACAGTAACAATTTTTTTATTGATTCTCATACACTTTTCAGAGTACAACAAAATATATCAATACAGAATCAACATTTTTACCCCGATAATAACATTAGTGGAGGAAAACTGTGACCTTTTGTTAATTAAAATAGCGACCCCTCTTGCCTTCGAATTAAAGTTCGAGACTTGACTCACCCAAGGGCAGTATAACCTACTACATCTTAATACGTAGGTGAGTCTCCAATAAAAATACTATATCGGAGTTTAAACATTTCAAATGTGTAAAAACCTTAGATCTCTTATCAGGATTACCCATACCTATGACGTTCCAACTAATACATCTTAAAGGTGTGCCTGTCCTAGCCGTGCTGGGATCAATATTACTACTAACCATCTAATAAAGTAAACCATAGGGATATAAATAGTCAATTAGAGTGATTTCCCCTCCCCCCAACCATCCCCCAAACCCAGACACCCAAAGTCTCCATAACCCAAAGGACACAGCAGTGTATCCCTCTATAACCAAAAGTTCTCCACAATGTGAAATACAGCACAAAGAGACAACCTCTCGGAAAGAACGCTGAACTAACCAACAAACTTAGCAACACACTCTTCTTCAGGAAGAGAAAAAAACCCTACTGACTTCATATCTGATAAACAGTCTGCTCACAATAACAAATAAAACGTCCTTAACTTTTAAAGAATTATAACAAATAACAGTGTAGCACGTAAAGCTGACGAAAAGACACTAATAAAATAAAATAAACAGAAACTCTAACCCAGTCAGAGCATCAAAACAGAAAACCACATTAATACAGAAGTAAATTTTAAGAGGAGTAAGTCCACAAAATCTAGGCGAAGTAATGCAAAGATGATATCTTCAATAAAAATCTGAATACAGTACTGTAGAGCTGGAAGGCCGAGTGCAAAAAAATTTATAATAAAAGAAGAGTGAAAAAGACCCCACTAGATATAGTTCACCCTGATATTAAGAGTTTAACAGACAGTGGGGGGGGGGGGGGGGA
>JAFFST010046650.1:14376-31303 GCA_022414735.1 Noturus placidus
ACACACACACACACACACACACACACACACACACACACACACACACACACACACACTAGTCTCACATTTATGAAATTTGTACAGCAGAGCAAATATAATCCAAGTGTCTCAAAAACAAATTTGAAAGCAGCATGGGGTTATATGAGTCTATCTTCATACAGTTAATGCAGATATATCTTTATATATGCACCTATATTTAATTTTTATATTATGCAGTATTGGGGGAAACATTGGCTTAATGGTTAGCACTGCTGCCTTGCACCTAAATAATAATAATTTATCAATTTGTATAGTGCTTTTTACAATGGTACATTGTCTCAAAGCAGCTTTACAGAAATATCATTTTTACATTTACAAGCGACTTACTAATGAGAGCACATTCACACACCAATGGTAGCAGAGCTGCCATGCAAGGTGCTAGCTTGCCATTGGGGGCAACTTAGGGTTCAGTGTCTTGCCCAAGGACACTTCAGCATGGGATCACCTGGGCCGGGATTCGAACCGCCAACCCCACGGTTAGTGGATTAGTGGACAACCCGCTCTACCGACTGAGCCACAGCCGCCCCTGAGTCCTGTATTGTCTGGCAATACAGGACTCAGCATATACCGTAGTCAGATACTGAAATAAATGCTTGAAAGGGAACTTCCGGTTATAACCAAAATCCTGGTTCTCAGATAGCATGAATAAGCTGTCTCACCGGACCACCCTTATTGCGTGAAGCGAGTTAGAGGTGTGCTCATTTTAAATTATGTAATGACAATACATTGTCTGTTAAACACAAGAGAAGGAGCAGCTCTCCATGTCATTTACCTAAAGAGTTGGGAGATCAAATCCGGCCTTCACATTGTATAGTATGGACCATGCGTGCATGTTCTCCTCCGTGCTTTGGGGTTTCCTCTGGGTTCCTTCCCCAGTGCAACGACCTACGTTGTAGGCTGATTGGCATTTCCAAATTGTCTAGAGCTATCCCAGAACCACTGAGTCAAGAAATCACCATGGATGGGACACCAGTCCATTCCAGGGCACCATAAAAGCATTTGTAGTTGTGGCCAAAAATACAGACTCTACCAGGTGCAGAACAACTGTTTTTTTAATTACTTTTAGCCATCATTAATAAAACTTCTTTATGGAAACTGGATGGGAAGAACGAGGCAGACCCGATGATGCATTTCCCATTAAAAAAGTGTTTTTTCTCAGATAATGTGTAGTTCAGAAATCTGCCTAGTCATCCTGCAATAAGGCCTACATCTATACAGGGGTCGAGGAAGTGAGGAGGAGGGGAAAAAAAAAAAAACATAAAGACAGGATGGGGAGAGACAGCAGGTTTCGAATAGATTAAGGGGTGTAAAAGTGATGATTTTGGAAACAGTCATTCAGGTGATAAGTGAGGAATGTGTGTGGGGGGGGGATTTGTGAGTAAAGGAGAAACAGTTTGTTGAGAAGTAGGGAGATTGTGTGAGAGAGAAGAGAAGGATGAAGGGGAGGGAGGAGAAAGAGCTCTGTCATTATGTGGAAATGAGTTACACTTCCCTCCCACTGCATAAATAACACACCTGCCCAAGCCTGGGAGTGTGGAGATCTTTATTAATGCTGTTTAAGTGCGGGGCTTAAGGGATGATGCCCTTCTGGATACTTCTAGAAAGATACACTTGAAGACAGGGGTTATTTGTTAGATGGTTATGTAAGGTCATGATATTTGCAACCCAGTCATACAGAAAAAAAAAAAAAAAAAAAAAAAAAGCATTTGGGTGTAAATTATTTGCAGCAACTTTTATACATTGAATGCCAATGTTCTACCACAACCTCTCATTATTCTATTTTAATATGAAGTTAATATGTAATAATAATAATAATAATAATAATAATAATAATAATAATAATAATAATAATAATAATAATAATAATAATAAGCAGGGGCGCATGGTGGCTTAGTGGTTAGCATGTTCGCCTCACACCTCCACCTTGTCCAGGTTTTGAGACCCGCCGGGGCCATGTGTGTGTGGAGTCTGCATGTTAGTTTTGAGAGCAGACTTGAAAACAGAAAATGCGGAAGCTTGTCTAATGGGAGTTGGAAGGGTGTGCCATAGTCAAGAGAAAAGAACACTCTCCATTCATTTTTAACCATGTCCTAGGAACAGCCAACAAATTATGTGAGGAGGACCCAGTACTCTAATATAGGCTGGAGCCAATCTATTCAAAGATTTAAAAACAATTTAAAGTACTTTAATAAAAACATAACACAAACAATTGTTGATAAGTTATGTTGGTATGTAAACAGTATTTATTTAATATTTGCTGATTTCAGAAGTCTGCTGCGAGTTGACCAAACTTAAAGTTGCAGAGCAAGTTTTGAGTTGACAAGCCCAAACAAATCCAACCCGGATTGATTAAATTGAATAGGTTTCATGATACTGGTTATCAGCTTTCTCAGTCTCCAAGGTTTTATTGATTCAATCAACCATGAATCAATGTTTACTCATTGCGTGCATGCACATAAAAGCCAGACATTTGCAACAAACAGCCAATAGCATCCAATATGGGGGGAAAAAGCAGGTGTGCATACTTTTCGTTAATAGAGCAAGAAATTATTATGCTGAAATATGAGAAATTTAAGCAACACCATTGCGTCTGCCAAAGCTTTGGAAAATTGCTGGCGGAATGTTGCTGATTGTGTAAATGCTTTAGTTTAGTTTTATAAACTCACAGTAAGAACAAATGGATTGTAAACTTATAGCCCCAGCATATTTAATGTAACTTCATTTAACATAAATGTAAACTTTTAAATTAAATATTAATCAAACAAATATCAATTTGTGAAAACATATTAGGACTGGAATAATGCCACATCATGAAAGAAGGTACCACTGGCAAAGAACTGCAAAATAGTTCATACAGTTTGCAGTACAGTAAGACCGTGTCAGTTTTTTATGTGCAGCTCAAGAAGTCCGCCGAGATAAACTATACTAAATATATACCACTAAAAGGTTAACTTTGATGTTTTAGATTTAATATCACTTTGCTCACAGCTGATTAGTCCAATTTGAGTTTGCATTCTCTTACCATGGTTACCATGGCTATGAAACCTGCTAAAAACCAATCCACTTTGTTGAGACAGAAATAAAAAAAAAGGTTTTGCTCAAATTAAACACAAACGTACCTGGGTAGCTACCTAAACCAGCTTCGTGCAACAGGCCTCAGGGCACCACATAGTATAATACATTTCTTATAACTGAATGCCCTGCTGTGCTTAATTTTCTTTTGCATTTGATCTATGATTCACTGTTGCGTTATGGTTCATAAAAACTGCATTGGAAATTACATTCAATTGAATGTGTGCACAATTGTTGTTGGCATCCGTCTGTCTCGAGAGACAATGGGAACTTTGCGCCTGGTAGAGTCAGTCTGTGATTGAGTGGCAGCGCCTGCTGTGGCTGAACAGGCCGATTCGGGAGTGGCAGGTCCTGTTTCAGTTATCCTGTGTCAGTCTCTACCGATTGCCACTGATGCTGCCCTTTGTCGTCTGCGTTGTCTTTTCTCCTCCCACTGATCCTCTCTTCTGCTCTCACTCAACTGCACGTTGGTTTTTACTACAAGTCTCCAGGCATCTCGGTCAGCAGCCGTTGATTCAAGGTCAGCCGGGCGGATGTTGCCGGGTTTCAAGTCTCTTTTGCAGACATCCTTGAATCTAAGAAACGGTCTGCCGGTTGGTCTGGTGCCAATCGCTAGCTCGCCATACAGAATGTCTTTGGGAATTCGGCCATCCTGCATGCGTACGACATGACCGAGCCAGCACAAACGTCTCTGGGAGAGAAGGGCGAACATGCTTGGGAAGCCTGCTCTTGCGAGCACGTCTTTGTTTAGAACACGATCCTGCCATGTGATGCCCAAGATCCTTCTGAGATTTCGTAGATGAAAGGCATTGAGTCTACGTTCTTGTCGGGTGTACAAAGTCCATGACTCACTGCCATAGAGTAACGTACTCAGAACGCAAGCCTGGTAAACTCTCATCTTGGTGTTGCTAGTCAGCATGGTATTGCTCCATACCCTCTTTGTCAGGCGGGCCATTGCTGTTGATGCTTTGCCGATGCGAGTGCTGACCTCGTAGTCCAGTGAGAGGTTGCTGGATATGGTGGAGCCCAGGTAGGTAAAGTCCTCTACCACCTCCAGGGTGTGATCGCCGATGGATATGCGGGGGATGCTGCTGACGTCTTGGCCCATGATGTTGGTTTTCTTGAGGCTTATGGTCAGTCCAAACTCATCGCAAGCGTGATACACAATACACATACACATACCAGTACATTCTCCTTACCATGCCTAGACATAACATATATAAATGATTATTGGCTGTGGAGGCGGACCCAGTGACTAAATTAAATTACAACTCGGAACATGCTGTGCAATGGACTGGCGTCTAATCAAGTGAGAATTCCCACCTCAAACCCTCAGGTGGGTTCCCAGGATACTGGATCCAACGAGACACTGACTAGGATAAAACAATTACTGACGCTGACAAGTTATGCACTCATTATAATTTTATTTTATGTATGAAGAGATTATTTTTGTTCACAAGTATAACAAGGGCTGTGCTGGTGGTCCAGGGTCTGAAGATGAATTGTGAGCTTAGGCTATTATCTTAGTTTCACGTGGCAGTACCATTATTAATATCATTGCTGTGGCATATTGGTGTGTTTCTGTATTCGTGAAAGGTTGGAATTGCACACTCTATATATAGTGGTTTCCCATTCACTTTTTTAGTAGAGTGGCAGAGTGATCCGAGTACCTTCACACTATGAAGCCTTTGGGCTTCAAATTACTTGTAATGTTTTAGCGTTCCTAGGTCTTTTTAAATGAATCTCAAATTGCTCCTCATGTGATGCTTCAGTTTTCTGTTAATGCTTCCTGTCATCATAGCACAAGCCAAAATATGATTAGCCCTCAAAGTCAGATCCATTTTCTGTTAGTTTTGTTAAATAAGAAGTCATCAGAAGGAAAATGTAATCATTTTACACAATGATATCATACATGGTAATGTGTTTATCAATTACATTTTTATGATAGCTAATACTAAATTTACATTATAAAAAAAAAAAAAAAACCCTCCTTGTCTTGTTTGAATGTTTGAGTATTCCATGTTGGGAGAGACAGATCTTGACCTCATGAACGTAAGGTCATGTAGCACACCTGCAAGGCCTAGCTCAAAAGCATTCCTCTCTGGTAATAACATTTAATGAGCACCCTTATAGCATTTGTGTCCAACAGTACCGATGTCATAATATGACAGTGTGCATCCTCATTGTGGTTACAGTGATGAAGCCAGATATTGAAAATATACAATGTTTTTGGAATAATAATAAAACAAAGTTTACAATAGGAAATATATTTCTTTATGTATGTGTTTGATTTATATAGTGTCTTTCTAACACCCAAGGTCACTTTACAAGCATGTAACACAAAGTAAAACTTTTTTTTTTTTTTTTTTTTTTTTTAAGATAAGGAAGGTATAACAGAGTAAAAGAAAAGCTTTTAAGGGTTATGAGCTGAGCATTTTTGGCTCACAGAAAGATTGGGCAAGGGCATTCCATACTTTGGAGACGATGGCACTAAAGGACCTGCCACCTATTGAGGACTTATCTGGTGTAGAGACTGTAAGCAGTATGTTGGAGGGTTTTGAGATGAAATGACAGAGAAGCACAAAAAGTCACGGGTGAAATGAGTCATCACTTTGATGTAGAAGTCACTTGCAGCATATAAACACCATGATACAACCCCAAGCTGGAGGAAATAGTGTTTATTATTATTTTGATTTAATTATTTGCATTTGGTTTGTAACATTTGATCTGCTTAATTTTTCCTCTACAAAAACCTCAGGACCTTCAATGTTCTGCCTCACATGATAGAAACAATTTACCATTATTATTTATTTAGACCCTCAGCCTCACTCTTAGCACTGTTCCCCTCCATTTAGTGTTCTGGCCCATAAACAGTGCAGGGCAGGCAGTACATTTGCAGTGTTTTTCCAAGAAAGCAGAGGCAAGAGACAGTGATCGGGGAGTGAACATCATGAATGCAGTCTTCCGTTATGCCCTAATTAGCCTTGCTGCATCCTTCAATACATTTTTAACATGGGAGTACAACCTTAAAAATAGGAGACCAGGCTTTCTGTTAATTTGTTGGGCTCCTTAGAATCAAATCACTACAGAAATTTCAGGTTTCCTTCTATTTGTGAAGCTGTTGATAATTATAGACAATTTATGATTATACAACCCCAATTATGAAGTTGGGACAGTATGGAAAACGCTAATACAAACAAAGAGGAGTGATTTGTAAATGTACTTTGACCTGTATTTAAACAAACAACTTATCAAAACAAGGGATTTGATGTTTCACCTAATGAACTGCATACTTTTATTTTGAAACTGATGCATGCAACACGTTCCAAAAAACAGGGACAAGTTAGGACTAATAGCAATGTGACAATTTGAAATAAAAATGTGATGTGAAACAGGTTAAGCAATCATCTAATCATAGTATATAAGGAACCTCCAAAAAAGACCTAGTCCTTCAAGAGCAAGGATGGGTCGAGGCTCGCCAATCTGCCAACAGATAATAATCAGCAAATAATCCAACACTTTGAGAAAAAAAAAAAAAAAAAACATACCCCAAAGACAATTCAGTAGGATTTAGGGCATTTCACCTTCTACAGTGCACAATATAATTAAAAGTTTCAAGGAATCCGGTCAAATCTCGGTGCGTAAAGGGCAAGGCAAAAAAACACTTCTGAATATGTGTGATCTCCGATCCCTCAGATGTTATTGTCTTAAAAACCGACATGAGTCTTTAATGAATATCCTGACATGGGCTCGGGAATACTTTGGTAAACCTTTGTTAGCCAACACCATTCGCCGCTGCATCCACAGACGCAAGTTAAAGCTTTACTATGCAAAGCAGAAGCCATACATCAACACTGTCCAGAAGTTTCGCCGATTTCTCTGGCTTGGTCTCAACTGAGATGGACAGCACACTGGAATCGTGTTTTGTGGTTCGACGAGCCAACATTTCAAATAGTTTTTGAATCAAGTGTAAATGAACCACATGTAAAATGACATAGTTGAATCATATATAGATGAGTCATATATAAATGAATCATATATAAATGAATCATATATAAATCTTGTGGGAGGTATGTTACTGGGGTTAAAAGTTTGATTCTGTATGGATTTATGAAAATGAATCATATGTAATTAAATCACATGTACATGAATCATAGGTAAATTGATCATATGTAATCTGTTATCGGGGTAAAAAAAAAAAAAAATGTTGATTCTATGTTGATTCTGTATTGATATATCTTGTTGTACTCTGAAAAGTGTATGAGAATCAATAAAAATTGTTAACAATAAAAAATAGTTTTTGAACAAAACAGCCACCATGTTCTCCAGGCCAAAGAGGAAAAGGACCATCCAAGTTGTTCTCATCATCGGGTCCAAAAGCCAGCGTCTGTTACGGTATGAAGGTGTGTCAGTGCCCATAGCAGGGGTAACTTGCACATCTGTGAGGTCACCATTAATTCAGAAAGATATGTACACTTAGAGCAACAAATGCTGCCATCCAGAGCAGGACAGCGCCAAACCACATTCTGCCCGGATTACAAGCGCATGGTTGTGTAAGCAGAGAGTGCGGGTGCTAGCGTGGCCTGCCTGCAGTCCTGACCTGTCTCCCATTGAGAATGTGTGGTGCATTGTGAAGCAAAATAAGTCACTGAAGGGCCCATACAGTTGCACAGCTGAAGAAATGCATAATTTATGAATGGAGGAAAATTCCGCTTGCTAAACATAACCAACTGGTGTATTCAGTGCCCAAAAGCTTAATAGGTGGTGTCAGAAGAAAAGTTGATGTTACACAGTGGTAAACAGTTGACTGTTCCAATATTTTTGGAGTGTGTTGCAGTCATCAGATTTGAAATTAGTGTATATTTTCAAAAAAAAATTAAATCCACAAAGTAAAACATCAAATAATGTGTTTTCAATATAGTACAAGTTGAATTGAATTTTCAAATGTCTCTTTCTGTCTCAACTTTTGTGGATTTGGTGTTATAAATGCTTATAAAACATAGCTTTTATTGCATGTCAGGAGTTTAAAAGTTTGTGAAGGTTGCACTTGTCCCATTTTGGGTGTTAATGCTAAGATAATGCACTCGAAATGAAAGTTGTCTCTCAAGGGTGAAATCATTTGGGAGGAAATTGAGCACAAAAGTCTTGGGTCAAAATTAATCCTCAATTAATTGATGGCAGTAGTTAAGTCTTATCAGACTTGGTGTTTTTGCCGTGAGGTGTCAAATAAATTATGTTGTGAGCTCATTTCTTTCCAGTTTTAGGTTTTGCCTTTTTTTTGTATTTTTAAGGTTTTAACAATGCTTTTCAGCACCCATTTAAAGGGCCATACGAATAATCGAAAATGAGGATTTTTTTCACTTGTTATATATATATATATATATATATATATATATATATATATATATATATATATATATATATAATATGGCTAAATCCGACCTTAAAAATATTTATTTTAAACTGTTCTAGATTGATCTATTATGGCATACTGCCATATAATTGGACAGTTATTGTGTATAACTAATAATTTAAGCAAAAGAAAACAGATGTTGGCATACGGACATATCCATTTCACATTGGTAAGGTTACCCAGAATACCCTGTGTATGTACTTTATTATGATGTATCAATTTGTATAGCACTTTTTACAATGGTACATTGTCTCAAAGCAGCTTTACAGAAATATCATTTTTACATTTACAAGCGACTTACTAATGAGACCACATTCACACACCAATGGTAGCAGAGCTGCCATGCAAGGTGCTAGCTTGCCATTGGGGGCAACTTAGGGTTCAGTGTCTTGCCCAAGGACACTTCGGCATGGGATCACCCGGGCCGGGATTCGAACCGCCAACCCCACGGTTGGTGGATTAGTGGACAACCCGCTCTACCGACTGAGCCACAGCCGCCCTAAATCCACCACCATATGAGTGGTGAAGAAAATACTACAGAATTTATATACACTTAACAGATGAAGAGTAGTTTGGATTAGATTAGATTTGTTGAATATAAAATGGTACATGGTGACAGTATAACTAATTCTAATAAATTTTGCTCCTGGTCTTTGATGAATCATACTTCATTCTTGCGCATAACATGCAAAATAAAGATCTGATAGTTTAAAACATTGCTGTGGCAAGTGGTCAATGGTTCTGCTTATATTTTCACTGTGAAAAACTGTGAAAAGCTGCAACTGATACTTTACCCATTTAGACAGGTTCTCTCCCCCAAAGTGCCTCTTTATACTTATGGACAGAAATTCTCTAGACTAATAGTACTGATCTGTTAAGCTAGTGCTTCTCAGTTCCAGTTCTGGTCCAGGGTTTCAGGACTGTACACATTTCCAAGTTTCCCTTTTCCCAACACACCTGAGTATTATCTGGTAAGCTGAATCAAGTGCTAAGCGAACTCCAAGCTAAATTTCCTTTAAACACATTAAATAGCTCAGTGTAAATGACAATATGAACACTTTTTCCTTCATCCATGACATTCTTAAGATTGAACCTGCTGCTATTGATGGAGTAAATTTAGATTCAGGAAAAAACTCACAGAGGAGAGAGAGAGAGAGAGAGAGAGAGAGAGAGAGAGAGAGAGAGAGAGTCAACTTCCTCTCAGAAAGTAAAGGGCATTTATTGAGTGTGCAGTTTATTTGCCTTTTTTGTCAGAAACTAAAAATGCTCAATATTGCTCAGTTGTTGGATTTCAGCTACTGAGAACAGGCTCAGAAGACCATTTTTAAGCACATGAAAAGAAAAAAAAAAAAAAAAAACTTCACTACATACTCTCCCACCCTTTTAGAAAGCTTTTCCTTAATGGCTATATCCATGTTGACTGCGGCTAAAGTCCAAATGTGCCAGATCTCTGGATGTACCATTGGGTCGGTATGGATGTTTTTTGTGGAAAAAAAAAAAATTCCAACAGCCTTTTCCTGGTGTGTCAGTTAGAGGAATTGGCAGACTGGGCTATGCAGAAATGGAGTACTTCAAAAGGGTAGAGGATGGTGTGTGTTTGTTCAGGCCTACATGCCCTGTGCCACTGGAGAAAAACGTACTTAAACCAAGCGCAGATATCACTCTATCTGTTCGTGTCTGTCTATGACAGGAAATAACTCAACACAGGAATCATGTTCACAACCCACTTAATAGTGGGCACAGACATTTACTGATGTCCTCAATACTGAAAAAAAAAAAAGTATAGCCGTCTACACTAGAGAATAATTTCAAGGCTGATTTGTGCCTCCCAGCAATCACAACAAAGCTGGGTTTAAAGGATTATACTGCGTTATAGGGTTTGTGAAATCCAAACCAAACCCCTTCAGATCTACTCAGAGTCCAGTCATGACCACACTGATTGAAAAGAATAATTATTAAACCTGTTCAATATTTAAACATTGAAAGGACATTCTGATCGTCTTCTCTGTAATGCAGACTTGACATCATACATAAAATACAGATAACCAGTGACAGCTGAGCTGCACTGTCCTTGTTTGTTCTGGTTTGAAGTCACAAGAAATCCCAGAGGCCTGTTGGACAAAGTGAGTTGAACAAACTCAGAGTTACAGCATAGCAAAAAAAAAAAAACTGAGCATATCGAACCTGGGCTAATTAAGGTTAACAGATTTCATGACATTGGTTATCAAATTTCTTAGTCATCCCAGGTTTTAACCATGACTCAATGTTTACTCAGTGTGCTCATGCACATAAAAGCCAAACGTTTTCAGCAAACAGCCAGCCAATGGCGTTCAACATTGGAAAAAAGCAGGTGTATATACTTTTTGGTTGAAGCGCAATAAATTATTCTGCTGAAATATGAGGAGTTTAAACCTACACTAACTTCGAAAAGAAACACTGCTGCAGCTGTCAAAACTCCTGGCAGAACATTGCTTATTGTGTAAATGCGTAAGTTTACTTTTATAGGCTCACAATGAGAACAAACAGATTAAACCCTTCTAACCCCAACATATTTCATGTAATTTCATTTAACATAAATGTAACATTTTAAATTAAATATTAATAAAATATCAATTTGAAAATATTTTAGGACAGGAATAATGCCACTGCATGCAAATATGTACTATTCTCAAAGAACTGAAAAGCAATACATGCAGTTTGTGGTACAGTAAGAGCATGGCTTCGTTGTGTCAGAGTTTTAATGTGCAGCTCATGAAGCTGGCATATATAAACTATACCATCTGCTGAAAATCGATACTTTGAGTATAGATGCACATCATGAATAGCCAGGGGATTATGTCTGTCCCTAAAAGCTTCAAAGTGCCTGTCTTATTATTTGCGCTCCACGCACCACAGGATTCTCCACAAATGCTGAAGGAATCACTTATACAGGGTTAACTATGATGCATCAGATTTATCTCACTTTGCTCACAGCTGATTGGTCCAATTTGCATTTGAAATTGCTTACCCAGAATAAAACCTTTGAAAGAGCAAACTCTGTAAAGGTATCTTCTTTCATTATTTGCCAATCTTGTAGTGTAGGGGAAAATATCAGTTCAGTCCCAAGTCGAGATTCTAATCCTATGACTAGATTTTCACAACTGTGCCCAAGATAAGTTGACACAAATAAAAATACAAATATGTACCTGTAACTCAGTCCTGCGTTTTTGTAGCTTTTATGAATATGTCAGGACTATTCTTGCATTCCCTGTATATGCGCCTAAATGTTTGATATCATATCATTCTATTAATGGATTTTACAGTACTTTTAAAGACTTGTTTAGTCTTTCATTGACATGTCACTCTAATTTCACTTTAGCAAACCGTTTCCCATATTACCCACGATGCTGTTCGATTACCTGCTGATAATGGCACCAGTGGGAATTCATCTCTACCTATAGAGAGTGGTGCAGTGGCACTTTAATTATTCAGCTGTAATCCCGCTCTCTCACCTCCTCATATGTACACTTTACTCAAACAGATCATCTTCCAAAGCTTTAACTACCATCAATGCTTGTCATCTAAGTGGATGAGCCTAGTCTAACAACAAAATCACTTAGATTTGGAATCGTCCTGTTAAACTTGATTGTAATTCTGAATCAGCTGTCTTTCTGGGTGCTGGGAAGACAAAATCTCATCCGGAAGGAAAAAAAAAGTAGTTTTCTTAAATTACTCATAATGCAAGTTTGTGGGCACTTAATCTGCCTGCCTTTGAACAACAGGAGCCACTCAGTCTGGCACTCACTCGCGCCCTCTGTCATACAGCCACACAGACACACACAGAGGTAGTGTGGGATTGTTTGACTGGAGGAAGGAACAGGTTGTGAATGTCAGGAAGGGTTGTGTGTTCATGCAGGGGAGTGTGTTCTCCTCTACGCTACTCTCTCACCATGGGAAAGCTTCATCAAAACAAGTGTGTGTGTGTGTGTGTGTGTGTGTGTCTGTGTGTGTGTGTGTGTGTGTGTGTGTGTGTGTGACTATATCCCCTGCCTTGTCAGCTCTGCAAGACCTACCCCTGTCTCTATCTCTCACTGTTGCTTTGATTGCATGATTCAAGAGCTCCCCCTAGGCTGAGATGAAAGTGAGCCAATAGTGCTTATATACACACAGACACACACAAAGCTTACTGACTCCACTCAGGGAGCAAGCCAGTTCCCCTCAATTTTCCTCATAGTCTGGCAAACCTACTTCTCTTTTGTGAAGAATTCCATAAATTCCGAGCTCATAATCCAGGTGGATGCTACACACTGGCGGTTAAGGAGATTTTCCCCATACATTGTAAAGCACTTTTCGTGTCTAGAAAAGCACTATATAAATGTAACTGTAACTAACTGGAACTAATTTGACATGTGAGAGCTGTGATTTGATTCTGGATGTTGACTGTTGAAGAAGGAAATAATGGAGAATGCGTGTCTTTGACTGATTTTCACAACAGCCAATAGCATTCGAGATAATGTAGGGGTGTAACAATACACTCCGGCCATGATTTAATTCGATTCACGATACCGGCTTTATGATTCGATTCAATTAAATTCAAGTCTCGGAATATTTTAGTGAAGAAAAATTATGGCTGAAATGACTGTACAAATCTGTAGTAAACAACATATGAAACATAATGAGCTCCATACTGGAGTAGCGACCGAGGTTTTTAACCACAAATAGAGCTCCAAAGTCAACTAAATTGCCAGCTGCCTGTTTTTCATGCACCCTAGATTACAGCAGTGCAGGGATGATGATGATGATGATGATGATTGAAAGCTACTGAAAATATATTTGTATTGGTTAGAATGTGGTTGTGTAACCATATAAATTATAATGTGCGTTGGTCCTGGACATTGTGATCCAGAGCTATTGGTAACTTTAAAAGTGCAGATGATTCAGTAATGGCGTAAGCCATGAATAATGTGACCAGGATGCTCTGCTGATTCTCAGGAGTTCAAACAGTACATATCATCATATTTTTGCATCATGATGCACTGTCATGATACATCATTATACAGCTACTCAAATGTGGCCTAGCAAACTGGCTGAATAAGTTTAATACATTACATAATACATCCCCCCCCCCACACACACACACACACAAATGACACTAACCAGTCATGGGCACCAGTGAGCTCATGTATGTGTAATAGGGCATATAAAACTTTCCTCCAGCTGGGTTATACTGCAATGTGATACAGCATGAGCACCAGTTTGTAATAGTACAGTTGGTTGACTTCATGTGTCTCTAAGGTGAATTTGATTCGATGCAAAATGGACGCAAATTGGACAGGTACAGAATGAATCAACATGATTGTTCATCATTTACCTGGAAATTATAAAAATTCTAAATATGAATATTTACAAACCACATTTGTATGTATTGTACTTTTTTGTATAAAAACCTCTTAAATGCTTATCTTGATTTCATGTGGACTTTAAAGTACAATAATCACCTCAAACTAGGATGTGAAAATGATAACAGAACTAAACGACATTGACTCGAAATGAAAGTAGTACATTTCAATACACCAAACAGTTCAAAGACATTTCAATGAAGATGACTTCATGTAATGCGTTTTCTCTCACTCTCGCTTTCTTTCCTTCTGCATGTCTTATCACCGTGCTCATCATTCCCCCTGGCCTGAAGCCAGCCCTGAACATTAGCACCCTATTTCATATCCATGTCCATTTCCATAATCCATATTCAGACGAATCTCCATTCTCAGTGAGGTTAAATATAATTCATCAGGCACGTCAGGGGAGTGGGCCATGGCAGCTCATTCACACTCAGTGGCAGATTTAAACTAGCTCTTTCTTTTCTAATCTTGGCACCCTTGAAGCCTGTACGTCACTTTGGTAAATTACCATCCATGTTCTGATGACCTCTGATGACAATAAGAGCCAGTGTAGATTCTAATCTCAACTGTACAGCTGGTAATTGCACACAGCTCAAGGTTCTCCTTTTGGAATCATAATAACAGTATATATTTTTTTTTCACAATCAGGGTGCATACATGAAACTTGGAGTGGATTTTGCTAATTACTATGAAGAACTGATCTATCATCTATAACTAAGACACCAGATGAATCAATCACACAACATTTGGTCAAATATTCCATTGCAAGTCCCCCTTAATTGGTCTCTTTCCAATAGCTTTAACAATCCCTCCACCCTTGCTCACTTATCTTCACCACTAGCCTTTTATAAACCCTTAACCTGTGCTATTTTATTCATATCATCAACTAATCCTCTCAGTCAGACCTATTTCTAGACATCCCGCTACCTCCTCCCTTTCTGAAGCCTTAGTCATTACATAAGGACATCTCCTAATCACAGATGATCTCACAACACGCTCAACCTTTCAAAAACCCAAATTCCACTGAAGGATGTTTTAAGCTCCACAAACTCCTCTCCCTGTAATCAGTATTTCAGCATCAAGAGTAAAATAGTGATGCCAAAACATTTCAAAATGTTCTGAAAGGACCGCTGGATGAAGTTTAACTTGACTGCTCAACGCCTTTGAGGTTTGTGTTTCTACTTTTTGGAAAATGGAATCCAGTTCAAAGCAATGCATTCAGGCAGTTGATCGAGGCTGTAATCTTAGACGTGTCTCTGTTCCCGTGATGACGAACTTCCACTGAGCACCATTGTTTAGCCACATCAGTTCCTCTTGCACATAGCGCTGATAGTGAGCTGCTTATCCCAGCATCCTTTGTTGAAACAGGAGTTTTATGTCTTTCTCTTTTCCTCTCTCTCTATCACTCTCTCTGTCTTCATTCTTGAGGTTGCCTGTAGATCATTCCAAAAGGAGTGTAAATCAGGGCTGGACCACTCCAACAAGCATCCCTTCAAAGACAGATTTATGATTTGGTGAACCAATACTGTTTCACACTTCCATGCCTTCACATAAATGTTAAACAGGGAGAGGGCTAGAGCGGAGAGAAAGGCAGTGAAGAGTAAAAGAAATTACCATAAAGTTACCACAACTTTTGGATAAAGTGCTAATGGATGTGAAATGTAGAAATGCAAGCAGAACTGCACATTCAAATTTACACAATTTTGTTCCAGATAACGTAAGATTATACAAGTACATCCAAATGAAATGGATCATCTTTTCCTATAAATGGTTTTATATTTTACTAAGGCGTTAACCAAACCAGTATTAACTCTGACATGGGATCATCTCTATCATCTAAATGATTTTTAGGATGTACTTTGGACATCTCCGTGAGGTACCATTTCAAAGCCAGAGTCCTAAACTCTACAAACAGAAGCTTATGATTCATACTGTGGATTACACCAAACTGGATGCGCTTGCAATCTGCTGGAAATAAATCATAAAGAGATTACTCTGCCAACATGCACCAATAAACTAGCCCACATGTATGATCTAACCCTGCAGGATGAATGCAATCATTCATTTTTAGCTAATAATAGCTACTTATACTAAATACTTGAAGGCTTAGGATATATGACAGGCACATACAGATTTCTAATGAGTCTGGCTGGAGAACCATCATGTACCTGGTACAAGTAGGAGGTCTTGGCCTTGTTGGAACATCAAGTGTTCCTGAGGGATATGGGAGTAACTGGAGCAAACCAGTGAAAGGCCTTGAAAGACCTCACTGAAGAGGCAGAGAAAAGCTGATTTTGGCTATGGTTGAGGAGAAGAAGTGTTGGGGAAGCAACATCTAGCCCACAGTCTAGTTGCAGGGGATCTGCCACCAGGAGACATTCTGCGGCACAGCCTTAGTCACTGGGGAGGCCTGTATTGTTTTGGTTGCATTAGACATGGTGGCATGACTGAATGAAGAAGGGGGTAACCCTATGGGCAATGGAGGAGGTGCAACAGGCAGTAATGCCATAACAGGTTAACAGCCAACTGTGTATTCAATGTCGAATGTAATGTAAAGTAATGTGTGACCAAATACATATGTATTTATGTACTTTATTGGTAGTCATTATGGATTTTTGTATAGATAGGACAAACGTATGGAGTAACGCAATGCAGTGCCACTATGTATAACCGGTGAGTGCTCCCAATATTATATATATATATACAGTGCCTTGCGAAAGTATTCGGCCCCTTTGACCGTTTGCCACATTTCAGGCCTCAAACATAAAGATATAAAACTGTAATTTTTTGTGAAGAATCAACAACAGTTGGGACAAAATCATGAAGTGGAACGAAATTTATTGGATATTTCAAACTTTTTCAACAAATAAAAAACTGAAAAATTGGGCGTACAAAATTATTCAGTCCCCTTAAATTAACACTTTGTAGCGCCATCTTTTGCTGCAATTACAGCTGTAAGTCGCTTGGGGTATGTCTCTATCAGATTTGCACATCGAGAGACTGTAATTTTTGCCCATTCCTC
>JAFFST010046651.1:7141-17729 GCA_022414735.1 Noturus placidus
ATAAACACCTTCATTTACAAATTGCATTTTGTGTTTACTTGTGTTGTCCTTGACTATTGTTTAAATTGGTTTGATGTTCCGAAACACTTAAGTGTGACAAACATGCAAAGGAACAGGAAATGAGGAAGGGGGCAAACACTTTTTCACACCACTGTATTGCTTCATATTCTAGCAAATGAAGCTCAGGCTTGCTCTCTCACATTTGCAAGTGAACCTCTGAGTAACAGAAGACATCGGCAGCCCATAGGCTTGAATTCTTGGCACTGAAATGGAATGTCTGTGAAAAGTTCAGCCAGTAGTTAAAAGTATAGATATATAACAATCCATTGATATACCATCCATCCATCCATCTTCTATTGTTTACTCCTTTTTCAGGGTCACGGGGAACCTGGAGTCTATCCCAGGAAGCATTGGGCACAAGGCGGGGTACACACTGGACAGGGTGCCAGTCCATCAAAGGGCACAATAATATACAGACCCATTCATCCATTGATATACCTTATGGAGTAATTGGATTCTTGTGAACAAAGATGCATCACTAAATTGGCACCTTCCAGGGATCAAAAACATTTTAACATATACAATGAACAGAGACCCGTTTATCCAATCCGTGAGACTAGTCGGGGAGCAATAATTTAGATTTCTTGATGAAGCTGAAGGAATTGAGGAATATGTCATTCCAGGATGCTTTCTGTCTAAAGGTTCAGTCACAACATATTATTCTTAAGATTTATGAGTCAACAAATTAATGAACAGTATTCTTGTAATCCTGATGCTGTCAAAGTGATGTGTAAATGAAACTGAAAAGTGCAACTGAGCTAGTCCAGAGTGTACAATAGTTTACATCATCCGCACAGGATGCACAACTGGCTTAAGGAAGAGAAACATCCTGTCATCTCTAATGTGACTCCTTTTATAATCTATAAAAAAAAGAACTCATGATGGAACAAATTAAAATGGATTGAGGATATTGCAGTTAAACAGTTAGACTGATTCAAGTTGTAGGACAGAATGCTGGGATATCAGTTAATAATATAAAAAGCTGTAGTTCATGGAAAAAGCTAAAGGACTAGGTATGAATGTGTGCTGTCAGAGATGTATCTGATTGAAGACTACAGAACCTGCTGCCTGAATTTCAGTGCAGAATCATAGGACAGTACATTATCAGAATATAAAAAAAAGAACAATAAAAATTTGGTTCAAAAGCACTGACTAATAAACTTTGGACGTAGAAGAGGTCTGCTCTATCAAGCACACTGAAACAATATCCTCTCATTACAATATGTAGAAACCTATTGTACCTGCACAGTGAGGTGCTAAACAAACACAATGCATCTTTGCTGTTTGATATGAATTTCTTTGGCTTCCTGTTTGTGGCTTGAGATAGGATTTGGGGACAACACAGATGGCTACCCAACACAGTTTGAGATGCTTTTTGCTTTCTGCGGACGGGCACCACTTGTCACACTTCTGAGTTTTCTAACAAACTGTATAGCCCTCACATATAGAACATGATCTCAGAAAAAAAAAAAAAAATAATCAGATGCTGTATCATAATGCTCACTATTAAATCAGTGTACAATCTTATAAATATTCAGCAGTTTTATGCCATTAATTTCCATGATTGAGCTCCTAGAGTAGACCTGAATTTTATGAAAATAATAATAATAATAATAATAATTTATCAATTTGTATAGTGCTTTTTACAATGGTACATTGTCTCAAAGCAGCTTTACAGAAATATCATTTTTACATTTTACATTTACAAGCGACTTACTAATGAGACACATTCACACACCAATGGTAGCAGAGCTGCCATGCAAGGTGCTAGCTTGCCATTGGGGGCAACTTAGGGTTCAGTGTCTTGCCCAAGGACACTTCGGCATGGGATCACCCGGGCCGGGATTCAAACCACCAACCCTACGATTAGTGGATTAGTGGACTACCCGCTCTACCGACTGAGCCACAGCCGCCCACAAATCACAGCATGCTTATGCACATACAGGACATTTGCGACAGGCAATCATGTTTTTTCTTCACACAATGTTACAAGATAAATGTATTGATTACAAGCACTGAAGTACTGAAAAAAGAACTAAACACCATTGTGTGGCACACATTGCTTCTAATATGCGTATCTAATCAGTGCAGTACAGCTGTTTAAGTGTTCTATTTGTAGAGCACAACAATTGCAAACACCTTAGCTGTGTGAATGTCTCATTCCATGGCTAATGAAAGAGCCACAGCCAAAGCAATGGCAGACTGAGTGAAGCGATGGCTTCTTAAACGCAAGAGGAAGTACATTAGAATAATAGCAGTCCTGCGGAATCTATAATGGACCACTTTTTCTAAGTAATGAGTGGAAGGCAATAGGCACTGCTCACATTCTGATTAAAACAAATGAAAGATCCATCATGACAGGCTATTGAATATCAGACCCAGCCATTAATGGAGAGTGAAGGTGAACAAAAGGAAAAGAAATAGCAGGAGATTGGCATTTACCAGACGGCAGTGCACTTATACGCCTTCATATACCATACACCTTGCTGTAATGCATGGAGAGCTATAATGCATGGAGAAACGGTACATATAAACTAATAATACTGTGGATGTAAGTTCTATTTGAATTTAATACTAAGATAAAGATACATCAATTGGCTGATTGCGATGAACATGCCAATAGTTTTACTTGAATAAAAAAAAAAATTATTACAGTATAGAGGTTTGTCCTGTTGATCACAAAGGCATTTACATGATTCATTGTACAGTGCACCCGGAAAGTATTCACAGCGCTTCACTTTTTCTACATTTTGTTATCTTACAGCCTTATTCCAAAATGGATTAAATTAATTATTTTTCTCAAATGTCTACAAACAATACCCCGTAATGACAACACGAAACAAGTTTGTTTGAAATCTTTGCAAATTTATTAAAAATAAAGAAAAAAAAAAAAAAAAAAAAAACACATGTACATAAGTATTCACAGTTTTTGCCATGACACTCAAAATTGAGCTCAGGTGCATCCTGTTTCCACTGATCATCCTTGAGATGTTTCTATAACTTGATTGGAGTCCACCTGTGGTAAATTCAGTTGATTGGACATGATTTGGAAAGGCACACACCTGTCTATATAAGGTCCCACAGTTAACAATGCGTGTCAGAGCACAAACCAAGTCATGAAGTCCAAGGAATTGTCTGTAGACCTCTGAGACAGGATTGTATCGAGGCACAGATCTGGGGAAGGGTACAGAAACATTTCTGCAGCATTGAAGGTCCCAAGGAGCACAGTGGCCTCCATCATCTGTAAATGGAAGAAGTTTGGAGCCAGCAGGACTCTCCGCCTGGCCAAACTGAGGGATCGGGGGAGAAGGGCCTTAGACAGGGAAATGACCAAAAACCCAATGGTCACTCTAACAGAGCTCCAGCGTGTCTCTGTGGAGAGAGGAGAACCTTCCAGAACAACAGCCATCTCTAAAGCACTCCACCAATCAGACCTGTATGGTTGAGTGGCCAGACGGAAACAACTCCTCAGTAAAAGGCACATGACAGCCCACCTGGAGTTTGCCAAAAGGCACCAGAAGGACTCTCTGACCACAATGAAACAAAGATTGAACTCTTTGGCCTGAATGGCAAGCGTCATGTCTGGAGGAAACCAGGCACCACTCATCACCTGGCCAATACCATCAGTACAGTGAAACATGGTGGAAGCATCATGCTGTTGGGATGTTTTTCAGTGGCAGGAACTGGGAGACAAGTCAGGATCGAGAGAAAGATGAATGCAGCAATGTACAGAGACATCCTTGAAAACCTGCTCCAGAGTGCACTGGACCTCAGACTGGAGCAAAGGTTCATCTTCCAACAGGACAACGCCCGTAAGCACACAGCCAGATAAAGAAGGAGTGGCTACAGGACAACTCTGTGAATGTCCTCGAGTGGCCCAGTCAGAGCCCAGACTTGAACCCGATTGAACATCTCTGGAGATATTTGAAAATGGCTGTGCACTTTATTTTTAATAAATTTGCAAATAATGAATTTAATCCATTTTGGAATAAGGCTGTTACATAACAAAATGTGGAAAAAGTGAAGCGCTGTGAATACTTTCCGGGTGCACTGTAACCACAAATGGAAAAAAAAAAAAAAAAAAAAACATGACTCATGCATGCATGTACTTTAAATAAAAATAATCCAATATTTTATCTTTGAGTGGTAAAATCATGTGAACCTCTAGGATTAGCAGTCAATTTGAAGGTGAAATTAGGTGTTTTCAATTAATGTGATGACAATCAATTGTGCAGGCACCTGTTTTATTTAAAGAACAGGGATCCATCAAAGTCTGATCTTGTTTGTGGAAGTGTATCATTGTATGAACAAAGGAGATTTCTGAGGACTTCAGACAAAAAAACAAACAAAAAAACAAAAAAAACAAAAAGAGTTCTTGATGCTTATCAGGCTGGAGAAGGTTACAAAACCATCTATAAATAGTTTGGACTTCACCAATCCACAGACAGACAGATTGTGTACAAATGGAGGAAATTCAGGACCATTGTTACCCTCCCCATGAGTAACAAAGATGGCTCCAAGAGCAAGCTGTGTCATAGTCCACGAGGTCACAAAGGAACCCAGGGTAACTTCTAAGCAACTAAAGGCCTCTCTCACACTTGCTAATGTTTATGTTCACGAGTCCACCATCATGAGAACCCTGAACAATAATGGTGTGCTTGGCAAGGCTGCAAGGAGAAAGCCAATGCTCTCCAAAAAGAACATTAGCAAACTGCAGACAGGCAGCAAAGAGCACATGGACAAGCCAGAAGGCTAATGGAAAAAATGTGTTGTGGATGGACCAAAATAGAACTTTTTGGTTTAAATGAGAAGCGTTATGTTTTGAGAAAGGAAAACACTGCATTCCAATATAAGAACCTTATCCCATCTGTGAAACATGGCGGCGATCGTATTATGGTTTAGGCCTGTTTTGCTGTACATGGTCAGGACAGCTTGATGGAACAATGAATTCTGAATTATACCAGCAATTTCTACAGGAAAATGTCAGGACATCTGTCCGTAAACTGAATCTCAAAAGAAAGTGGGTCATGCAGCATGACGACGACGCTTAGCACACAAGTCGTTCTACCAAAGAATGATTAGAAAATAAATAATGTTTTTGAATAGCCAAGTCCTGACCTTAATCCAATATAAATGTTGTGGAAGAACCTGAAGCAAGCAGTTCATGTGAGGAAACCCACCAACATCCCAGAGTTGAAGCTGTTCTTTACTGAGGAATGGGTTAAAATTCATCCAAGCCGATGTGCAGAACTGATCAACAGTTACCCTAAATGTTTAGTTGCAGTTATTGCAGCACAAGGGACTGAATATTACACGTGTACTATTGGATAATTTTCCTCAATAAGTAAATGACCAAGTATAATATTTTTCTCTCATTTGTTTAATTTAGTTCTCTGTATCTACTTCAAGGACTTGTCTGGAACTCTGATGGTGCTTTAGGTCATATTTATGCAGTTATATAGACAATTATAAAGAGTTTACAAACATTCAAGCACCAGTGTATATACCTTTTAGACAATATACTGTGAAGCATAAAAGCACACTTTTATGATGGAATTAAACCATTTGTAATGTATTTTTATTCCTCTCTTAAAAGCTGTTAATTTGAGCAGAGAATGTTTCTGCAGAGTGCTACAATTTTATTACAGCCAATATTTGATGTAGATCTGAGAACAAGTGGACCATTTACCAACAACTCTGAAATATAATAAAACAAAAATAAGAATTTTGATGTAATCTGACTAATGTTACAAACCTCAGACATAAAGCTACTGATATCAAGTCAGAAATAAACATACAGAATGTAGTATAAAATTAAGCAAATAAATGTGCCAAAGCCAATGCTTTAGCTACTAAGTGGAACGAATGACTTGTGGTTATCTGAATTAATGAAAATTTACTGGAAGTCTTCTGTCCAATCAGCATGAATCACAGAAGGGGCAGTTGTGGTGGTGTGTTAGTCCACATGGCTGGATGACTGAGATGGGTCTTTGCTGCTCCTGCTAAAAGGAGCTAATTTTAACACCTCAGAGCTGGATAATAAATACACAAGCATGTTTGTCATCCAAGATAAAGAATAATGCCTAATCTCTCAGACACTCGTCGTACATCTACCCGCTCCAACTCTATCTCGGGGAATGATTCGAAGCTCCGATCCATGTTTGAGGAAAACATTTCCTATCAATTAGGAGACAAAAATAGAAAGATGATTAATGATCATTCATGAAAAGGTTCAAGTCAGAATATACAGATTAAAATCAACAAGAATAGACATTTTACCAAACTTTAGTAATGTGGCTTTCATTAACCTTTTGGTAAATTTTGCAAATTTTGTAAAAAAAAAAAAAAAAGAGACCTTTTAATTAAAAAAAAATAGATCTTAATAGATTTACATGCTTAGCTAAGGTTAGAAAAAGATGATATGATGGAAATAGACATTTTATTAAATTAAAAAAAATATAATGTGTGTTTCAGCCTTTAACTTATTGTGTTTATATCAATTTGATAAAGTAAACTAAACGTTTATCAGCTATAGCTCATTATCAGCATGTGTCTACCTTCTCTGTTAAATATGTAAATACTTATTTTATATTACTGTATATAAAAGATTTAAGAGGAATATCAATTCCAATATTTGATCTCTGTGACTTTCAGTATGGTGTGAGGGGAAAAGAGAAAAAAATAAATAAATAAATAAATCCAACGAGTGAGCGACTCAAACAAACTGGGCAAATGAAATCTGTGCTCAGACCAGATGAAGTCAAATACTCAAACCAGCCCACCTGGCACCAACATCCATGCCACGTTTTAAAGTTTCAGAGATCACAAGACATTTGGGTTTGAGATGAAAAGATGGATACGAGACAACAGCTTAAGATTTAAGGATTGGTATTTACTCCTACAGTATCTTGCAAAGTGAGCACACCCCTCACATTTTTGTAAATATTTGATTATATCTTTTCATGTGACAGCACTGAAGAAATGACACTTTGCTACAATGTAAAGTAGTGAGTGTACAGCTTGTCTAACAGTGTAAATTTACTGTCCCCTTAAAATAACTCAACACACAGACATTAATGTCTAAACCGCTGGGGCCCAAATAGCCATTTTCCCTCCCCGGTGTCATGTGACTTGTTAGTGTTACAAGATCTCAGGTGTGAATGGGGATCGCAGGCATGTTAAATTTGGTGTCATCGCTCTCACACACCCTCAAACTGGTCACTGGAAGATCAACATGGCACCTCATGGCAAAGAACTCTCCAAGGATCTGGAAAAAAAAAAAAAAAATTGTTGCTCTACATAAAGATGGCCTGGGCTATAAGAAGATTGCCAAGATCCTGACACTGAGCTGCAGCACGGTGGCCAAGACCATACAGCGGTTTAACAGGACAGGGTCCACTCAGAACAGGCCTCGCCATGGTCGACCAAAGAAGTTGAGTGCACATGCTCAGTGTCATATCCAGAGGTTATGTTTGGGAAATAGAAGTATGAGTGCTGCCAGCATTGCTGCAGAGGTTGAAGGGGTGGGGAGTCAGCCTGTCATTGCTCAGACCATACGCCGCACACTGCATCAAATTGGTCTGCATGACTGTTGTCCCAGAAGGAAGCCTCTTCTAAAGATGATGCACAAGAAAGTCCACAAATAGTTTGCTGAAGACAAGCAGACTAAGGACATGATTACTGGAACCATGTCCTGTGGTCTGAGGAGACCAAGATAAACTTATTTGTTTCATATGGTGTCAAGCGTGTGTGGTGGCAACCAGGTGAGGAGTACAAAGACAAGTGTGTCTTGCCTACAGTCAAGCATGGTGGTGGGAGTGTCACGGTCTGGGGCTGCATGAGTGCTGCAGGCACTGGGGAGCTACAGTTCATTGAGGGAACCATGAATGCCAAAATGTACTGTGACATACTAGAGCAGAGCATGATCAGTACGCAGTATTCTAGCATGATAACGACCCCAAACACACCTCCAAAATGACCACTGCCTTGCTAAAGAAGCTGAGAGTGAAGGTGATGGACTGGCCAAGCATGTCTCCAGACCTAAACCCTATTGAGCATCTGTGGGGCAGTGCTGGAAAATAATGGTGGTCACACAAAATATTGAAACTTTGGGCCCAATTTGGATAATTTCAGTTAGGGGTGTACTCACTTTTGTTTCCAGAGGTTTAGACATTAATGGCTGTGTGTTGAGTTATTTTAAGGGGACAGCAAATTTACACCGTTACAGTGAAAAGATATAATCAAATATTTACAAGAATGTGAGGGGTGTACATACTTTTGGGAGATACCGTAGATGTGTTAAACAACAAACCACAGAACCTTTTCTATCAGACCACCCAATTTGTAGGTAAGCAAATGTATAGGAACAGACAAGACTTGAATTAAATTAAAGTAAATAAAAGTTAATATACTGTTATTGCAGTAACTGCATCAAACCGGTGACTCACTGACATCACCAAATTGTTGGTTTCAGTTGTTGTGTTTTGGGCATTTCTCCCTTCAGTCCGTGGGGTTATGGTCTGGTGATTCACTTGGCCAGTCTAAAACTTTCCACTTTCCCCCTGGATGAAATCCTTTGTCGAGTTGGCAGTGCGTTTTAGGGTCACCGTCTTGTTGCATGACGAAGCTCATCCCATAGATTGGATGCATTTCTCTGTAAATTGGCAGACAAAATGTTCATGTGAACTTCTCAATTCATTCTGCTACCATCATGAGTTACATCATCAACGGGGTGACCCATTCGGTATCTGTTGCTCAGTACCGCAGTGGTTTCTTTCGTTTTCAGGACATTCCAAATTGTTGTATTGGCTATGACCATGTTTGTGAAATGGCTCTGATTGATTTTCCCTATTTTCTCAGCTTCAAAATTACTTGCTTTTCTTCCATAGACAGGTCTCTGATCTTCGTCTTCAAGGATGGCGTCCTTGAATTAAAAAAGGATTATCCATTTTAACAACAAATGCAGTCTTCACAGCTGAAACTGAAGGCTACCATCAAGAGTAGATGTTCACAACCATTTATTGCAGGGGTCTCCAATCTTATCCGGAAAGGGCCGGTGTGGGTGCAGGTTTTCATTCCAACCAAACAGGAGCCACACCTGAATCCACCTGTTTAATCAGTTGATCTTGGCTTTCAGTAGATTCAGGTGTGGCTTCTACTTGGTTGGAATGAAAACCTGCACCCACACCGGCCCTTTCCGGATAAGATTGGAGACCCCTGATTTATTGTTTAATGAAATCAATCTGACAGGACATACCTGAGTAACAAGAAACTCTGGTCAGTCACATGTTCCAGTATTTTTGCTTGTTATGTTCTATGTTGTTTAACACATCTACATATAAAAACTAGGAAATAAAAGCTGATATTCTAAGCAATATTTATCCTTTGATCTCAAACCCAAATATCTTCAGTCTACAGCAACATATGTATTTCAACATAAATTGATGCATTTTATTTCACAGTAATGAACTCAAAACATTCTCTTACACTGACAGAAATCGAGGGCACAACTTTCAAGCAAGAATGAGATGTGTGAAAAGGTTCCAGGGGGTGTCAGTTAATACAAGAGAGATCAAAGCGCCTACACAACTGTCAATCATCCTAGAATGTTATGTACTCCAGTATTAAAATGTGGAGTTGATAAACAAAATGTGTAAAGGCTGGCAACTCTGTGAAGGAAATAATCCTTCATAAAGTGTTCTACAGTTGTACAACATGTTTATTTACAAAGCAAATACTAGTGTAAGGTAACTAAAGCACTACATTTATTATGGATAAAGTGCTACTGGGCCCAATAAAAAACTAAAAATTAAAACATGTTTCAGTGGCATATAAAACACATTGATACATGCTGGTGAATTTCATGAACTTGACTTTCTGATAAAAATAGCACTCAGCTAATACAAGATGGGTTATTGTGCCTCTAAAAACATGAGTAAAAACGGTCTTTTAGAGTCTGAGGTCAAAATAACCTAAATGACATGGCACCAGTAGAGTTAATGGTCTCCATTTGAAGGATCGAACCATGTTGTTATTCTATAATTGCACTGTGCACATGGGTCAGAACACTGGAGAAAATTAAACCATCTTATCCAGAAAGAGCCAGTGTGGGTGCAGGTTTTCATTCCAACCAGGCACAAGCCACACCGGAGTCAAAATCAACTGATTAAACAGGTAAAATCAGGTGTGGCTCCTGCTTGATTTGAATGAAAACATGCACCCACACCGGCCTTTTGCAGAGAAGATTGGACACCCCTAGTCTACAGCATAGTTATGTAGAAAAAGTCTTGAACATTGATAGGACAAGAAGAGCTTGTAAAGATGTTAAAGAGTAACAGTAAAGGAGTTACAATAGAGGGTTTTTATGTGAGGGTTTCTATGAGAATTCATCAATAATTGTAGTGGTTTTTTTTTTCTTCCATTTAAGCAAATATTTCTGTTTTTAAATACTGCAAAACTTGCATCTTTGGTAGCATTGTTTACATTCGATAGTACATAGTACAGTACAGCAAGACAGCACGTCTAGCAT
>JAFFST010046651.1:42797-57335 GCA_022414735.1 Noturus placidus
TAAGTGTGACAAACATGCAAAGGAACAGGAAATGAGGAAGGGGGCAAACACTTTTTCACACCACTGTATATATATACAGACACATAATATCTGGCTACTTAAAATTTTAAATAAACCTGGATTTTATTAGCTTGCTTCATGCAATACCACCCTGATACTATTAATATTATAGAAGAAACATTTAAATATTTCCATTTACAAAGTATACTTTTTTTTAACAGTTTTCTTCTGGCCCCTTTGCTGAATTTAGGAAGATGTTAAACAACAACAACAACAACAGCAACAACAATAATAATAATAATAATAATAATAATAATAATAATAATAATAATAATAATATGACTATAGTACAGTATGTGTGTGGGGTATTGTTTGTAGAATTTTGAGGAAAATAATTAATTTAATCCATTTTGGAATAAGGCTGTAACATAACAAAATGTGGGAAAAGTGAAGCACTGTGAATACTTTCCGGATGCTCTTTATATCACAATAATTTTCTTAGTTTTCGTATTTACAGTTATTTGTGGTAAATGCCCAAACACATGCAGTAACCTGGAATGTAACACAACTTCTATCTGTGGATAGAGCATGCCATCTGTAGGGAACATATTAATGCACGCTGAATTATATTTTCATTGAGGATGGATTTAAAAAATGTAACTTAGCAGTAGCAGTGGAGGTAATAAATTGTTTGGTTTGGGAAATTGCAAGGATACATTATATACAATTAGGCTGCATATATCAAAGGACACATCACATATGGAGATACATATATGTATTATACTTTAACATTGATGCTATAACCATTTTACATTTCATTATCAAAGTATATTATAATACCAGAATATTTTCAGTCCTATGAGCTGCTGTCATATTGCAGTAAAAAAGAGCAAAAATTGGAGTGTATATTCAGAGGCAGTGTAAAGATTGACAGTAAGGTATTTTGGAAGCACGATCATAATGAGTCATACTTTGAAGGCAAGTGCCACTGCCAGAAACATCAGGGCTCAGAGCCAGGAGCCTCCCTGGAGGCTGTTGAGAAACACATTTATAATAGTGATTCTAAACTCAGTTGTACTCTCCATTTAGTCATACATTAGTTTATTATGGATATGTTGTGTAAGATTTTACCAAATTGGCCATTAGAAATTAACCAAGAGTTGTATGAATCGTAAATGTAAATCCTTGAATGTACAGGTATTTCTATGCTCTCTTTAAGAACATTAGGTTTAAGATCATGCAAGAGCCAAAGTGGGTGCCATGGGGACTGCAGACAGCAGATGATTATGTGGAGCTCTGGTGACTGGATAAGGTGACTGCATATGAGGAGGACCAAGATGTTTGCTGAGAAGATTAGTTTCTCAGATACTACGTCTGAGTAATAGAATGAACTGTTTCTTATGTTCCATTCCTTATGAGGTATGGCAATCATGGGGAATCTAAAATCTTGCGTACACAAAACCTAGTAGTGCAGACTGAGGTCAGTCTAATACTGGCCTAGAACAGTGGATAAGAAAGGAGAGGAAGCTGATCCTAAAGGTGAGAGGCCTACAATCACGATTTGCCTAATCACCACCAGCAGTTTAGGCTGAGGGGAGTTTGGCTTGCAATAAGTGGGCAAATGATGGCCTCAAACTAGACACTTTCAGTGGCGGAAATAAGTATTAAACACATCAACATTTCCAATGAGGCTATTCATATGACATTTTCACCAGACATCCGTATTAACTCAATGAATCTGCACATACAAAAAAAAAATCCAAACATTAAATTCCATAAATAAAATTATGTGTAATAAATAGGAATGACACGGGGGAAAAAGTATTGAACATGCTAACTGAAATGAATTTAATACTCAGTAGAGAAGCCTTTGTTTTTAATGACAGCTTCAAGACGTTTCCTGTATGAAGAAATTAACCGATCGCAGTGTTCAGGTGTGATTTTGGCCCTTTCTTCTAAACATATTGTCTTTAAATCTTGTTAAATTGGATTCAAGTTAGGTGATCGACTGGACCATTCTAACACCTTGATTTCTTTCTCTGAAACTAATTGAGAGTTTCCTTTGCTGTGTGCTTTGGATCGTTGTCCTGCTGGAAGATCCACCCATGTCTCATCTTCATCATCCTGGTGGATAGCAGCAGATTCTTCAAAAGAATAAAAACAGTCCGACACCATGATGCTTCCACCTCCAAACTTCACTGCTGGTATACAGTTTTTAGGGTGATGTGCAGTACTATTTCTTTTCCAAACATGGTGTGTAGTATGGCAGCCAAAAACGTAAATTTTGCTCTCGTATGACCATACTACACTCACAGTATTTCATTGGCTTGTCCAAATGAGTTGTAGCAAACTTTAAACAACCTTCAACATTCCTTTTCTTTAGGAATGGAGTCTTGTGGGGTAAGAGTGCGGAGAAGCCATGCATTGCCTATTGTTTTCTCTGTGATGATGGCACCTTCTGCCTCCAAGTGTTTCTGGAGCTCTTCTTGAGTGGTCCTTGCCTCTTGGGGTACTCTTCTGACTATTCTTCTGACTCCCTGGTCAGAAATCTTACAAGGAGCTCCTGTCCACGGCCAGTTGATGACAGAATAAAGTTGCTTCTATTTGCGGATAATGGCCCCAATGGTGCTTATGGGAGGATTCAGAAGTTTTGATATATGTCTGTATCCTATTTCATCAATATGTTTCACAACAATAAGGTTGCAACGGTCCTGGGAGAGCTCTTTGCTTTTACCTATCATGAAATGTATCTTGTGCGACACCTTGGTAATGAACAGCCTATTTATAGACCATCAATTTACTAACCCAGCTGATTTTAATTTGCACAGATAGGAGGTATAATTAATTTCTAACTACTTACGGATTTAAACTGGTTCTTTGACTCACCTTGCCTTGGAGAACTGCTTTTCTTAGCATGTGACACATAATGTATCTGGTGAAAATTTCATGTGAATAAAAAATGTTGACGTGTTCAATACTTATTTTCCCCACTGTACACTTGGCTGCTTCTGAATGTATTCAAAGGGAATCCCACCTACCTCAGCAGACACTGTTGGCAAATCAACAATGTTCCTGCAGAAGATTTGACCAAGGGTCAAACTTAACCCTGGAAGTTTGAGGCGAACGTGCTAACCACTAAGCCACCTTGCGCCCCCACACATTTCTCCCATTTGACGTAAAGTTGATGTTGCAGGAGTCACTGAAGAACCTGCCAAACATGATGCACATGGGTCTCCAAAGAGTGGGCGTGGGGAGTTCGAGTTCGAGTCCCGCCGGGGCCATGTGTGTGCGAAGTCTGCATGTTCTCCTCGTGCATCGGGGGTCTCCTCCGGGTTCTCCGGTTTCCTCCCCCAGTCCAAAGACATGCATGGTAGGCTGATTGGCATGTCTAAAATGTCCGTAGTGTATGAATGGGTGTGAGTGGGTATGTGATTGTGCCCTGCGATGGACTGGCACCCTGTCCAGGGTGTACCCCGCCTTGTGGCCGATGCCTCCTGGGATAGGCTCCAGGTTTCCTGTGACCCTGATAAAGGAGTAAGCAGTAGAGGATGGATGGATGGATGGATGGATGGGAGAAATTTGAATTTTAAAATTATGACTTTGGTAAATGAGAATTGCTTGCAGTCAAACTTGCCGTGGAGGAGTGGTGTCGTTGGTTGGAGAGAGAGCTGAGCACCCATTCATCATCTTTACTGACCACAAGAACCTGAAGTAGCTCTGAACTGCAAAACAATGGAACCCCCATCACGCACACTGCTCACTTTTCTATGCACAAATGAGTTTCACTCTCCCGCAAACACACTTTCATCTATGCATGCCGCTGAGTTGAGAGACGGCAGTGAAGAGCCAGTTTTGGACTGGAAGACTGTCCAAGCATTGCCTGCATATCCCAGAGCTAATTTTCTTGTTTTTGTCCCCCGAACCGAATGTTTGTGCTGAACAATCATCTTGTAAATCAGGAGGTCAGGTGATGCCTGAGTACCAGGGAGACTGGTTCCAGTTTCTACCATTGGTAGTGTGTGCTAAGAACTCCCTACGGTACTCTTCCACTCAGATAACATCGTTCCAGTGTGTTCTCACGGTACCAGCCTCCCCTGTTCCACTGAAACACTAACCAGACAGATTCACCAGCAGTGGATGACTGAAACTATAGGAGTGAGCAGGTATGGGAGTATGAACACAAACAACTTGAACAGATAGCCGAAATCCACACAACCAAAGCCGATCGATACTGAGGGCAGAACTCTTGCTATCAGCCTGGAGATTGGGCTTGGCTGGTGGCCAAATACATCAGACATCCCCAACCTTTCAGAAAACTAGACAACAGGTACATTGCTCCATACAAGATCCTCAAGCAGATCAACCACATCATGTAAAAGCTTGATCTCTGACTACACTGTCGCAATTAACAACAGCCATTACAGTGTGCCCTTTATTTAAACCAGAGTTTCAATTATGGCCCTTACAGTCTTCTGAAAGATCAACCAGGTGACCTACCACTTAGCGCTTTTCTGTTCCTATTGTGTCTTACTGTTAGTTTACAGTAGTTTACAGTTTTGTCTCCTGACTGTAGTTGTCTGTCTTTGACTGTCTTTAGGTTTCTATAATACTGTAGTGGTATAGAGATATCAGGGAGCAAGGTAAGTTCAAGTGCTGGACCATGGTCTTAGCAAGGATTTTTACCTCTACCCTGTCCCAAACTAACAAACTACCAACCCCACATTTTTATTAGGGGCACCTATGTTCATTTCTGTCCTTTAGCCTATTTTTGTATGTTGCTTTTTCTATTGTGGACTGTGTCTTCTTAAAAGAAATAGGTATAGGCATTTGTGTCTTAAGTCTGTGTATTTAAAAAAAATAATTTGCCCGTCTTTTCTATAAACTTCTCTCCAAAGATTGTGCCAGACTTTGCTATTTAGAACGTGTCTGTCATAAATACACCCTTTTAAAAATAAAATTATATTGAAAAATTATTTTAATGAAAGTTAACTCCCTGTATCTAATGTATGTATGCTAGCATAACACTATTAATTAACTCGTATGATATATAGCAAAGAATAAATTAGTTATTCTTGACATATTTTTATTAGAAACTTGGCTAAATGGATCATTAAACTACCATAATAATGAGTTTGAAGTCTCCCTCCCCACCCGTTCTCTATCCATCTTTCTCAGGCTTGTTGCTGTAGTGATTGGGAAGGCGTTGGAGACAAACATAAATATAAAAGGCAAACAGCTGTGACATGACTCAGCTGTCTACCAAATAAGAGACCATTCTTCAGTTGTGCATGCTGAGCTTCTCTAAAAATAAGCTCCTTCAAACCTACACATTTTATTCCTAGCTTTCATTTCGTGTTTTTTTTTTATTTTATTATTGTTGTGTGTATTGAAGCTGCACCCTGCATGTGTACTTTAAGCAAAAAGGTAGAACAGTATAGCGTTTTGAATTGGAAATGCATGAGAACTCCTAGTTTAATTCATTACAAACTCCAATTGTTTGAAGTCTTGTTTCTTTAAGAAGAAATTCATTACATCAGAACTATTCTTAGTCAAAAGAGAGTACCTGAAAGTCACACTGCTATCCAATGTGCATTTGTTGTCTGTTTTGTAGCATTCTTCTGTGTGTTCCCAAAAGCAGATAATTATAGCTAAACATTTGAGGCAAAATTTCCAGTACCTGGGGCTATAGTCTATAAGGGCAGTCTGTATTTATTGGAGATTACTCATATTATTATCGGTCATCATATGAAAGTATACTATAATCAATAGTAATATGGGAACCCACTGGAAATCACTTGGAGGCCACAACTCCACATGGGGTTGCTTGATTTCCAAAGGGGGTCATAAGAGAAACTCATAATCTCCTCTTTGGTAACATTCAGTAATTTTACAAAATGACTAATTTTGTGTGTTAATATTTTGGAATGATTCAGAGAGTCACATTCAAACATACCACATTTAAATTGATAGGGTACACACTATTTTAGTATCTGGAGGCACTGCACAAGTATAAGAATTTTGCAATGAAATTGGACAAACTTCCCCACGCATCTACCTCTGTTAAACAAACTAGCATTGTGTCACAAATCTAGTACACAGTTATGTGCTAAACTATTATTGAGTACAAACACTAACCAGTTTTCCTGTTATAGTCTTCTGGATTTTATAGAGTAGTAAATACTTTGAATGTAAGGTCAGAGTTTTCAGTTTGAAATAGAATGACAACAGTCAAGACCATGGCAGAAATCTTCATGCAGCCCTAGACCATGACACTCCCACCACCATGCTTGACTGTAGGCAAAACACACTTGTCTTTGTACTCCTCACCTGGTTACCGCCACACATGCTTGACACCATCTGAAACAAATAAGATTAGCATGGTCTCATAATCCATGTCCTTAGTCTGCTTGTCTTCAGCAAACTGTTTGTGGACTTTCTTGTGCATCATCTTTAGAAGAGGCTTCCTTCTGGGACGACAGCCATGCAGACCCATTTGATGCAGTGTGTGGCGTATGGTCTGAGCACTGACAGGCTGACCCTCCCCCAACCCTTCATTGCAGAGAGCAATGCTGGCAGCACTCATACGTCTATTCATTGAATGCCAACATGTACTGTGACATACTGTAGCAGAGCATGATCATTATGCAGTATTCCAGCATGATAACAAGCCTAAACACACCTCCAAGACTACCACTGCCTTGTTAAAGAAGCTGAGGGTGAAGGTGATGGACTGGCCAAGCATGTCCCCAGACCAAAACCTATTGAGCATCTGTGGGGCATCCTCAAACTGAAGGTGGAGGAGCACAAGGTCTCTAACATCCACCAGCTGATGTCATCATGGAGGAGTGGAAGAGGACTCCAGTGGCAACCTGTGAAGCTCTGGTGAACTCCATGCCCAAGTGGGTTAAGGCAGTGCTGGAAAATAATGGTGGGCACACAAAATATTGACACTTTGGGCCCAATTTGGACCTTTTCACTTAGGGGTGTACTCACTTGTTTCCAGCGTTTTAGACATTAATGGCTGTGTGTTGAGTTATTTTGAGGAGACAGCAAATTTACACTCTTACACAAGCTGTACACTCATTACTTTACATTGTAGCAAAGTGTCATTTCTTCAGTGTTGTCACATGAAAATATATAATCAAATATTTACAAAAATGTGAGGGGTGTACTCACTTGTGAGGTAGTGTATATTATGCAGGTGATTGTGTGAACAATACTACTTGCCCTGCTTGCCACTGTTTCTGCATGGTATAAACCAGTATAAACCAGGCTCCTCTGCACCTGGCCATGTTATACCTCCCCAGTGTGGATTATTTTACTATAACACCTTATATAACACACTATAACACACTATAACACACTATAATGTTATAATACTAGTTTGGTAAATCAGTACAAGGAATATTCCTTTAGTTTTGATCCAGAATTAATTTTGTGCCAAAAGTTTCAAATAAAATAATAGAATCCACAAGCAAAATAAATATAATAAATGCAAACAGAAGTAATGAGAATCAAATCAAAATCCATTTTTCAGAAACATTACTTCTGATTCAAACTCATTTTGCTTTAATATTTTTTTCTGATATTGTTTTTATGTTTCTGGAATCTTTCTTTTGATACAGGCAAATTTACACTTTCTGCATTCCTACACCTTTATCTCATTATTGTAATAATGCTTTATACTTATGAAATGGTCTCAAATGCCAAGTTCACAGGCCATCCTTTTTAAAACTGCTAAAGTAAATTTATTCATAGTGAGAATTTGTATATATACTCAGCCATGACATTAAAACCCCCTGCCTAGTATTGTATTTGTTCCCCTTGTAGGACACCAAAACAGCCCTGACCCGTCAAGGCATGGACTCCACAAGACCTCTGATGGTATGCTGTGGTATCTGGAACCAATACATTAGCAGCAGATCCTTTAAATCCTGTAAGTTGCAAGGTGGGGCCTCAATGGATCAGACTTGTTTGCACAGCACATCCCACAGATGCTCAACTGAATTACGATCTAGGGAATGTGGAGGCCAAGTTAGCACCTTGAAGTCTTTGTCATATTCCTCAAACCCTTCCCGAACAATTTTTGCAGTTTTCTCTGGTCTGACAGGAAAAAGAGAAGAGCTCCTAGAGCAGCTTGAAGTACAGAAGAGAAATGCTTCTGCAAACACTAAAACACTCAAATGCTCCACCTATTGTCCCTAGAAGAGATAGATCTCACACCATTGCTCATTTTAAACAGTTTCTCATCAATTAAAAATATTGAAGCAATTGCAGTTAGCATCTTTATAAGGCTATGAACACATTCACCTGCCTACCTTGTTCCAGAGATCTGTGTGGTCATATATGTAGGGAGATATTGCATACCTTCTTAGGTAAAAAAAAAAAACAAAAACGTTTTGCTGCACATGAGGATCAAATGTCAGACTGGCATCAAAAATAACTCCATGGTTCTTCAATTTACTTTTAAACTCCAAATCACAGCCATCAATAGATGGGATTAGGATCGAGGCACAAGGTAAAGTATATTAGCATGTGAAATTTTATATTTTATGTGTAGAATGCAATATTGAATTGCTTAACAATATTTCGATACCGTCATTTCAATCTATGTTGCATTGCAAATAAACTGTATTTTCCATGAACTGATGTGTTGCTGGCCTTTACTGCAAAGTTCTTGGAAATCTCCACAATGAGAAATCTAACAGATCAATTTCAAAGAAATCTGAACAGATGACACAAGAACAGAAATGGTTTATCCAAAGTCTCAATATTAAAACAGAATAACACCCAAGAGACACTTTTTGTTTATACTGGGAAATTTCACAGGACACATGCTTACATGGAAATAAGTAAAATAATTATTTGTTCTAGTTTCAGACATAAAAAAATAACAGGTAAAAGTCTGAACAAGGGTGATATAGGTTTATAATTATAGATATAGGGTTTGTCATTTTCACTGATAGTTCAGATGTTCATGATTATCCTTGATATATTTTGTTCTACTCTTTATTGTTATTGGAATTGTTATGGCCACATTCTGTCACACAGTCTGTCAAGATGTATTGTTTAGTTTTTTGCTATATAAACTATATTTCCAAAAGTTTGTGGACACCCGACAATCACACCCACATGTGGTTCTTCCCCAAACTGTCGCCACAAAGTTAGACGCATAGAATTGTATAGAATAGCTTTATAAACTGCAGCATTACAATTTCTCTTCAATGGAATTATGAGGCCCAAACATGTTCCAGAATAACAATGGGTCCATAAACATGGGTTGCGAAGGTTGGAATGGAAGAACTCAAGTGCACTGAAAATAATTTGCAAACAGCACAAGAGATTATATTAACTATTAAAACAGGACAATAGGTACAGTGAGAGACAGTGTAATGCCAGCCAGTACACAGTTTTCGTGTGTAAATATCAGATATAACAGGTAGTGCAAAAGATTAATAGTATACTAAAAATGATGTGAATGCAAACATAACATAGTATATTATTCAGCAGATAAACGTAAACCATATATGGACATAGCAGTTTTTTGTGGTAGCAGCCAGGAAGAGATCATAATAGTGACAAGAAATCGTAAATATCATAATAAACACAGAAATGTGCAAAAAACTGTGAAGGGAGTGATGGTGTGTGTGTGTGTGTGTGTGTGTGTGTGTTTTCAGTCCAGTCTTGAGTATTGAGGGGTCTGATGGCCTGGGAGAAGAAACTGTGCACAGTCTGTCCGTTAGGTACCTTTTGCCAGACAGCATGAGGGTGTTTAAGAGTTTGTGTGGGTCCATCTACAATGCTGGTGGTTTTGTGGTTGCAGCGTGTGGTGTAAATGCATATCACGGAGAGAAGAGGGACTCCAATGATCTTCTCAGCTGTCCTCACTTTCTACTACAGGGTCTTGCAATCCCAGAAGGTGAAATTTCCAAACCAGTCAGTAATGCAGCTGCTCTGGATGGTCTCAATAGTCCCTCTGTAGAATGTGGTGAGAATGGGGGGGGTGGGAGATGAGCTTTTCTCAGCCTTCACAGAAAGTAGAGACACTGTTGGCTTTCTTTGTTATGGAGCTGGTGTTGAGGTTCTCTGTCAGGTGAACACCAAGGAATTTGGTGCTCTTGACAATCTCCACGGAAAAGCTGTTAATGTTCAGTGGAGAGTGGTCACTCCATGCTCCTGGGTTGTGAGCAAATGTTGTGAGTGTGTATGTGATTGTGCCCTGCGATGGACTGGTACCCTGTCCAGGGTGTACCCCGCCTTGTGCACGATGCTCCCTGGGATGGGCTCCAGGTTCCCCTTGACCCTGAACAAGAGTAAGCGGTAGAAGATGGATGGATGGATGGATAATTATTATAATAATTAAAATACAAAAAATAATTATTACTAATAAATCAGCTCAAGATCATGTTTACCCTGACTTGGCTGGTTCCTTGAGTACCTTCATTATTATTATGAATGATTTATTCTGCAGAACAAAATATGCTGTAAAGGTGTGTGGAATGTACACGTGAACACTCTCATGGCCACAGTGGATTTAAGGAGTTAAACTGGATTATTACATCACATTATTTTTTATAAAATATTATCATGATGCACTCAATAAACATTTTTGTGTTGTGTTGTAAAATACTTGAAAATTCCATATTCACTAGAGTCCTGATCCTTTTTTAACACCCAAAATATAAGTCAAATTTGTGTCTCTCTGTCTGTCTGCAGTTCCTTTTCATTCAATTCACAGCTCTGGAGCTTGAAGAAGGATACACTTTAAACAACTATTTAAAGTTATTATTGTTTTGGTCTATAGTGAAAGAAAAGATGGCTTTATTCAACTTTATTCAGTGGGTCTTTGAACAAAGCATTCTCCTTAAATCTCTGTTGGTCAACTGATTTTGGAGTAGGACAGTTAGCCATACACACACCATTAAAGGTGGGCACATCCTCTGACATTGCAGAGGAGATGGAGCAGAGTACAGTAGGAAAACTGTATTATAGTTTCATTAAAAAAGCTGACAGAAATATAATAATATGGGTATGATATGATGGTATATAATTAGGCAGAAAGTGGAAAAAAGAATAAGAATAAGAAGCTGGTGAATAAGAAGCCAGCTTCCACCTCATCACCTAGTTATCTTTTTAAATTACTACTTAACTGGATGTAATGAAGGCTCTTGTATGATAAAGAAATTTGTGCAAAAATAATTCAGTAGCTACCCATTACTTTTGTCACATTTTTTAATGTGACTACAATACAGTTTCCCTGCTGCGGAACACTCAACTCCATTTGTTCCACTATGTTAGAAAACGCTCCATCGTTAATGGGGTAGGTGTTGTAATGGTCAGTTAGTGTAACTGTAGCTAGGCTTTAAGACACTTCTCTTTTATGTTGTGTGTGACAACCTGCACTGTGTGTGGGTAAAGGAAAGTGATTGCATCTCTAACCCCTTTTATTTCCATATGTTTATTGTAATTCTTCAGAGTGTTTTCCTTTGAACTCTCCCTCACTCTCATTCATGTATGGACAGAGTGTGGACCATTTGTTAAGTGTTTTGTTAAAGCTGCTGCTTTCTAGCTTACTGTTTTCCCCAAGCTCAGCCAATTCACTCTTATTTTTCAGTGTCTGGCAACCTTAAAACGCTCCGACAAGCGTTACAGCGTGGCTAACCCACAGAGCACCTCCGATTCCAAAATCAGATGACCAAAAGACATTTAAGGTGAACACTTTCTTCTAAAACCCACCCCCTTTAAAAAATGTGCAAAATGAGAGTATGAATCAGCAGTAATCTTTTTTAAAAAAAATTATTTAGATTTGATTCCCATTGGTTGCATTTGCAAAATATTTAACAATTTTGATCATTAATATTTTGTTTGTGGATTTTATTTATTTATTTTACTTTTGGCACAAAATTAACTACATATTTTTAGTTACTTATGTTATATATACTGTGTATATATATATATATATATATATATATATATATATATATATATATATATATATATACTACTAACATAATAAAATGTTCAAATGTTACTGTCCTTAATTATAGTTTTGGAGTTTTAAATTTTTTTTGGGTGCCTCCTTCCACAATTAGGGTCTACGTGGCTGCCATTTTGGCCCTATTCATGGATCCTCTGTCGTAGGCCATAACCTCAGTATGACAGTATGGGTATTCACACTCGCGTGTAGCTCACACGATGTTGACTTCCCTTTGAAAGGGAATATATGGGTTAATCATGTAACCCTGTTCCCACAGAGTGAAGCTCTGTTCCCTTCTCATGGAACAAGGTTACATGAGTAACCCAGACATTTTTAAAAATAAAATATTATTATAACTGTGGTACTTTTATTTTTGATCATTACAGAGTAAAAAATAATAAAGTTTTTAACCCCAAGGGGACTGTAAACCAATTAAAAGACAGTATGTGCAAGTGTTAAATTCCATTGTGAGACCCAAACAAAATACTGTAACGCTGTTCCTTGTTGAAAGTCTACAATTACCAAATTGTGCAGCAATTTCTGAGACGGTAGAGACAGATGTGCACCCCTCCACCAATGTATCACGTATCCTCAGTTTTAAACACTTCAAAGGAAACAGAATCAAAATGATCTGCAACTTATGTGAGCCAAAGCCTGTGGCGATAGTGGTATTTCACAGCTCAACATTTAATCTGTGGAAACATGTACAGGTAAACCCTTAGGTAGCTGAGTGAGCTAGACAAGCAGATCTTTTACAGTGGAAGTCTTCGACAGGGGATCTGCGACCCCAAGGGGGGTCCTGCATGGGGGTCACGAAAGTTTTGGTACCAGTTTGATATAACACAATTTCATACAATATATATAATTAAGGGGTCCCCGCACCATCTCGCCATCAGTTTGGAGGTCCTTGGCCTGGAAAACGTTGAAGACCCCTGTTTTACAGTATATATATATATATATATATATATATATATATATATATATATATTTAATTATTAACTTTTTATAATGCCCAGTAAATTATCAGAGGGTATGTAATTGAACATAGTGAAATAATGATGAATTTGACTGATAGTGATAAATTCCTTCGATTTATATACCACTTTTCTAGACACTTAAACCACCACCAGTGTGTAGCATCCACCTGGATTATGCAACGACAACCATAGTGTGCCAGAACGCCTCCACACACTAGCTATATGTGGAGAGGAGAGGAGAATGATGTAGCCAATTCAGGGATGGAAATTATTAGAGTGACAGGATAGATAAGGGCCAGTGGGGGAACTTCGCTGAGACACCAGGATTATACTCATACTCTTTTACGAGAAGTGTACTGGGATTTTTAATAATCACAGAGAGTCAGGATCTTAGTTTAACATCTCATTCAAAAGACGGTGCTGTTTTTACAGTATATCACTGTACTGGGGCATTAGGATCCACACAGACTACAGGGTGAACACCACCTGCTGGCTTCACTAATACCACTTCCAGCAGCAACCTTAGTTTTCCCCAAGAGGTCTCCCATCCAGGTACTGGCTAGGGTCAACCCTGCCTAGCCTCAGTGGGAAACTAGGCAAAAGCTGCAGGGTGATATGGCTCTGACAAGTGAAATAATGGCTAATATACTATTCAATTCAATTAAATCTTATTTATATAGCACCTTTAACAGTAGGAATAAAAAGTGATAAGGCTGCTTTATATTAGATTCACAGTATATTCATATGTATCCATCCATCCATCCATCTTCAATTCAATTCAATTCAATTTTATTTGTATAGCGCTTTTTACAATAGACATTGTCACAAAGCAGCTTTACAGGATAATAAACACAGTACACACACAGTAAAAATGAGTAATTATCCCAAACTGAGAAAGACACTGAGTGGCGACAATGGCAAGGAAAAACTCCCTAAGATGTTTAAGAGGAAGAAACCTAGAGAGGAACCAGACTCAGAAGGGAACCCATCCTCATCTGGGTAACAACAGACATTCTTAAAGAGACAATTACTGGTTTAAATGTAATCTGTTTATCTGTTTGGCTCAGAGAAGCCTTTGTCCCAGCAGTCTGGATTTGGAGTAGATGAGAGCTCCATCCAGAAGTAGGGCCGCCGAGACCGATCATGAAGTTTTTGAGAGCAGAAAGGACCAGGATCTCCAACATCTCCATAATCTCATGTGTAGCTCGGCAGAAGGAGAGAGGGAGAGAAATGATTGTTAACACTGCGATTTATCATGATGGAAAGTCTAGTCAGGGGAGGCTAGAGAGAATAAATACGTTTTAAGTCTAGACTTAAACACTGAGACTGTGTCTGAGTCCCGAACACTTAATGGAAGACTGTTCCATAACTGTGGAGCTCTATGAGCGAAGGCTCTTCCCCCTGCTGTAGCCTTCACTATTTGTGGTATCGTCAAATAGCCTGCATCTGTGGATCTAAGTGGGCGCGGCGGTTCATAGAGGACTAAAAGATCGCTCAAGTACTGTGGTGCGAGACCTTTTAGTGCTTTATAGGTTAGTAATAGTATTTTAAAATCTATGCGAGATTTAACTGGGAGCCAATGCA
>JAFFST010046651.1:95308-108765 GCA_022414735.1 Noturus placidus
CCCATCTCGTAGCTCGAACCTCAGCTCGTTGGTCGAGCAGAAATTTGCCCCGTGTTCCATCTCGTAGGTCGAAAATCTCGTAGATGGAGCTGCTCGTAGGTCGAGGTACCACTTATTAGGTAACCTTAGCTTAGTATAGAAGGCATCATACCATGGCTTGGTTTGTTCTTAAGAACGTCAATTAACTGTTGATATTTGATACACACTCACGAAGTAGGCTAGGCTAACGTCACTTCCGGTTTTTGACCATTAACGTTACACTCACTTGCATATCCTCCCGCCGAGTTCGTTGTCCCCAATGTCCATACCATGGATACACCCTTGGACGTCGGACAGTGACGTAATGACGCAGGCTCTTAATCTAATAATGTTCTAAAACATGTAAAACGGGAACACGACAGGAGTATTCTAAAAGCGACTCATGTAAACACCTTAATCACATTATTATCTTAATCAGAATAAGGTCAATAATTAGATTACTGCTGTCCATGTAAACGTAGTCACTCTCGTCAGCTATTCTGGTGGTCGAGCTAGTGTAATATCCTTACAGACAGCTAGTACCCGATATGAGAGAGAGAGAGAGAGAGAGAGAGAGAGAGAGAGAGAGAGAGAGGTGTTAATAGAGCTCTGTGCCTCACTCCAAGATGAGTTGATGAGTGAACTGGACCTAAACTGAAGTTTACGCACACTGACCACACAGATTGGATATCCATGTGGAGGACCCTATGTGTTTTTGTGGACAACATTTCTGAGTATTATTGAGCAACATGTTCTTTCCCAGTTTCTCCAGACAGATTACGCCTGCAAACAGAAATCTATTGAACTGAAGTGGATGAGAGGATGGTGGGACTGTCACACAGTAATCATTGAAACGGTGAATACGGACAGGAGAGTGCATCACTGTCTCCACATTTCTTCGCGTGCCCAGCCGAGCGCTTTCTCGTCGCATCCTCACTCTTGAACACCTGTTGTGCGTCTTTGCTGATCAGTTCATATCCGCCGGGATTTTCCTCAGCGACTGAAAACCAGGTGAGCTTCCGCGTTAACGTCCCCATTTATTAACAACAACAACAACAACAACACAAATAGCTCAATTACATCACATCCAATCGCGTATTTCGCAATTTAGTTGCTAATCAATATAAAATAATAGTATTATTCTAAAGTCTTTCTTTCGTTTCCGTTTCCGACTTGAATCACGGAACCGTAATAAAGCCCCTGAGTGTGCTAAAGCGCAGTGCAGTGCGCGCGGGCTCGTGTCTCCTCTCGAAACCTGGAGACAGGATGCTGCGAAGAGAAACGCAGAAGAAAACAGGCTTGACATGCATCCCCAACATTACAACCGACTAGACTAAATCTACGAGAAATCATCGTTTCATCCCCACCGAGATCAGTAGATCAGCTGTGAGATAACTCTGGAAGAGTTTCTGCGTATGGTCCAAACCACACAATGATATTTGCATGCTGTCTGCTGACTGTATTCTCCCAAATGCACAAGGTGATGTGCTCTCTTATCTAGCAATCGGTTTTCATGCATGTCACTAGTACATATCTGCAGTCTTCTTCAGATGCCAAGAGAACATCAGCTGTAGAGTTTAAGTATCTGTAACACAAATGTCTGTTTACAGGCAATATTGGTCTCGTTCAGAAATGACAAAAAAATAACACTAATGGACTGTTTCATTCTTCATTATAATTAACTGCAGTAATTAATTATAGTGTGACTTTATATAAACTTTACTCCTCCATTTATCATTTACTGGTTTGTATTTATTTTATAAATTTGTATTTATTTGTTTGTTTACTTGCCTTTGCACATTTTACCTTTCATCGATTTCCAATTTCCTCATGCAACAGCACTCATTTTCAGTCCTTAAGAAATAGATAATGGGGCATGCCTTAAACATTGTGCAAAACAAGTGCTAGAAAGTGTGGAAAAAAAAATTACTCACATAGTACAGTGCATCCGTTAGTATAGAATATGTTTAATTCCCTTTCCGATCAATTGCAGCTTGTTTGGCCAAGACAATATGTGTGACAGCAACATGATGTACCCCACTCCGAGTTTGAAATGTCCTACTATATGTCAACTTGACTGACAACCGCAGAGATAATATTAATGTATTATGTGGAGTTAGTATGACGACCGGAGAAAATGTTAATGACAGTAGTACTGTTCATAATAAGTATACATTGGGCTAATTAAATTAATCCAGCAATCATTCACCAATGATGTATCAGATACAGTCCATTTAAGTCACAGAACCGAGACCTAGTGAAAATCCCAGCTTGTCTCATCTTGTTACTTGAAAGTTAGCACCCAGGGAGCATCCAGATCTTTTACTGAAACTAAAAATACAAATAATTGTAAACATTATTTTTTAAAACTTGTATGGCCAAAAGTATGTGTATACCTGACCAGTCACACCCCTTATGTGATTTTCGTACATCACATGCTACATTTAATCCCCCTTTGCTGATATAATAACCTAATAAGCTCCACTGTTCTGGAACAGCTTTATACTAAGTTTTAGCACTTGGCTGTGGGGATTTGACCATTCAGCCACAAGAGCATTAGTGACGACAGACACTAATGTCAGGTGAGGAGGACGAGCACGTTTCACTGAGGTTGGGCTTTGTGCAGATTTCTTAAGTCCATCCACACCAACCATGGAAAACCATGCCATCATTGTCAGGTTTGGGCCCCTTAGTTCCACTGAAGGGAAATCTTGATGCTACAGCATACAAAGACATTCAAGACCATTTTGTGCTTCCAGCTTTGTTGCAACTGTTTGGGGAAGGCCCACATATGGCTGTGATGGTCAGGTACATACCTTTGGCCATATAGTATATGTTTTGTATATATTAATAAATGTGCATATATGAATGTGTAACAAATTAAAGGGAAAAAAACAGCAGTTCCAACTTCCCAATTCTTTGGGAAGTATTTTACAGGCATGGTTTGGGTCCATTTGTCCCCTTAGAGAGAATCAACGCTGCAAATGAATACAAAGAAATTCGGAGTGATCCTATTATGAAATATTACTATGCTGAGCCTGCTCTCTTCTAGGATGTCCCCTACCACAGTGGCTGGTAACTCAGTGAATGATTTAATGAGTTTGAAATGATGTACTATTCGATGGCCTTCGCATTCACACATTTTTAAGTCAGATGAACACCTATGGGAGATTTTGGACTGACCTGTTAGACTCCTGTTAGAATACATACACCACCACTATCAAAAGCATATTCCCTTCAGCATAGTTTCAGAGACTTGTAGAATCAATGGCAAGGCACATTGAAGCTATTCAATGTCTTTTGGTGACCTTTTTGTGACACTTTTTTTTTGTAATTTTTTTCTTTAATTTATCTGTATGTATATTTTTTATCACACATGTACATGCAAGTACATATATGAATTGATTAGTACAGGGGCTATAAATGATGTCAGACTTAGAGTAAAGCAGGACTGGCTATAGTATGTTTCTATACAATGTTCCAGTAAATTTGACTACAAAGACAAAATAAGGTGACTTCCGTGTGAACAAAATTCAGCTGAGGCTAATTAGAAACATATGTCGAAAAAGAGCCCCTTCTGAATATGTTGCTAGTTTAGGCACACCTGCAGAGTTTAATCTTTTAAACCAGATCAGTTGTCTTGCAAAATATTGTCAATATATATAATTTAAACAACCAAGTCAGTTATTTCTCTTTACAGTTGTAATGACTTACACTGCTTGACAATTGAATATCTGTCATGCATTTACATTTTTGATAAATTGCACTCAAACCGTTCATGGTCAAATATCACTGGATTTATGGCTGTAGACATGTTGGACTTGTGTAATTGAGTATGAAATGAAAAGTGCTACAAACATGCCAGTCCTCCCAGTAGGCAACCAGGAAAATGGAAGATGAGTAATGTAGGACATAGACAAATTAATAAACATGCTAATTAAGACACTAGCTTAAAAGAGAAGGTGAAAAATAAAAATAGGCAGTATTGTTAACAAAAATTTTAACTGTTACTTTATAATATTTTTTTAACTTTAATTAAATATAATGCATAGTATTTCATTCTGAATTTTCTTGTATTTACTCAATTGCCTAAACAATTAATAACCCAACAACCCATGTGTGTATTATTGCACACAGTAAAGCAATGTATTTGTCAGGTCAACTCAGTCAGTGAGTTCAGTTTCTCAGAACACACCACGGCCTACAAACAAAGCTGTACCAGACTTCACTTCCTAAAGCACAAGCACCTTGACATGCACACATGTCACCAATCAGCAATATATATTGGAAGTAAATGCTCAGTTTGTTTATGCATTGGACTTTACCAATCCTGCTATTTTCTGTGATCTGCTATTCTGGTTTTGACCCTGACTATTTTCCTAGTTTTCATGACCTGCCTTTGCCTAGTGTACTCTGTTTGTTGATCACCTGACCTAAGCCTATTTTTGACCCTGATCTTGTTTCCCATTTTGGATTTGTCTGCCAGATTTTAATAATTTTTTTTTTAACTGCAATTGTATCCATCTCAGCCTTCTCTCACATGACAGTATTGCTGTGAGTCATGCTCCAGATTTTGTGGAAGATTTCATGAAAAGGGTATATATATATATATATATATATAATAGAATGATAAAAAACAAAAACCCACAAACACTTAGTGTTTTCTTTTTTTTTTTTGAGATTTAGACTTAAGTTATTGAAGCCTCAGAGTGAACCATAATGGGTGTTCGTGTAGTGCTAATGACAACACTAAAAGCTGTTTCATCTTTAATGTATCATCCCAACCCTCAATGCCTGAAATCTATTGAGTTGTCCTCCTGCATTTGCTTCTCAAATCAAGACAGTTTTTAGTGTCTTATTGTCTATGTACACATTTATTAGGATGCAATTGTTAAGATAAAGTGCAAACAATTCAACACGTGTACTGAGTCAACCTACAGCTTTAGTAGTACTTTAGTGAATACAGCACAATACAGTAATAATAATTTTAAAAAAATCAGTACATACTGCAAACTACACAGACAAAAGCAGCATAATTAGACAAAACATAGCAGACTGACTGAACATTGCATGTAATTGTACAGCTTGTCAGTTTTATTACACCTTCTCTGTACAATTTTTTTTTTCTGAACCTCTCAAAATCTTTCCATATAAACTCACTCCTCTTTAGGTAGCATCAGTGGAACATGGACTAGCAACGATGTCCCAGCTGTATTACCGCCGTACTGGTAACTCCTCATATCGAGACCGCATCCCTCTTCGGATTGTGCGGGCCGAATCAGAATTATCCCCCCTAGAGAAGGCCTACTTGAATGCTGTAGAAAAGGGTGACTATGCCAGTGTGAAGCAAGCCCTGGAGGAGGCAGAGATCTACTTCAAAATCAACATCAACTGCATTGACCCACTTGGCCGCACAGCCCTACTTATCGGCATTGAGAATGAGAACCTGGAGATCATCGAACTCCTGCTCAGTTTTAATGTGTACGTGGGTGACGCGCTGCTCCATGCCATACGCAAAGAGGTGGTGGGAGCTGTGGAGCTACTGCTCAACCACAAGAAGCCCAGTGGGGGCATGCAGGTAGGACCTACAGATCCTAAGAAAATTATATCTGTTCTAAAGTAGATCTGTTAAGGTGTGTGATGTCTTTGAATGACAGCCTCATTATTAGAGAATGTTCTGTTCCTTCCTTCTGATTGAAGATTCTCTCTTTGTTTCTAATATGCACAGTGTTCCATGTTATCTCCTAAACAAAGTTTTCCTGCATAATCTGAAAGGACCATAGTGTAAATTTTAGTGTTAAGAGACACCCTGTTTTAACTTGCTTCAGCTATATCACTACCAAAGAATTGTGGAATTCCTCTTCTTATAAAGTCTCGTGTTTTTCATAGCTCTAAAATGACATTTAGCCACTGCTAGCCCTTTACCTAAATAGCTTATTCAATAAGCAATAAACCCATTGGCCCTGAAAGGTTGCCTAAATTGATTACCATGCCATCTATCATCATTGCAATGCAGAACATATTTTTTTATATTAAGAAGCTGCCTGCTGGCAAATGCATCAAATCTATCTTGGTGAACATATTGTTTGCGTCAGTGCTTTTGAGCTGAATGGAATGATATATTTCATCAGCAGTACATTTGCCATGCATTTGTAAAAAGAATCATGAGTGCAGTGACACTAAAATACAGATAATCCATTAAAGAAAGTTTTCTATCCCAATAATTTTGCATGCGGCTTCTCCAGCTCTGCAATAAATCTGAGGAATGCTATGCTGTTAGTCTTCTTGTTGTCTGATTAAAGATGGCTTGGCTAGGTAAATACTGAAATAGCTCTAACAAACAGCTTGACACCCCAGCTTCACACATGCAACCCGTTTCTGACACCCCCGGATGTAAAATCTCAGGCAATTAAACACTGCATGGTTTCTCCCCAGTGATGTGATGTGCCTTCACTTCCGAATATTGAAGGATGCTGTTTGGTGTACAGATGCAATGCCATTATACTAGTTCATAATTTTTTTATATTATTGTGAGGCAATTGTTGTATAATAGCTCTTATTACACAACATCAAAAGTGGTTTTGCAAAAACAATATCCTATGATTTAAAAAATATAATACATATTGTTTAAAAATAATGACCCTTATGTTCACTAATACAGGTTTTTTAAATTTTTTTGTCAGGCTTGATACTAATGTTGTCTTATTTGCACAGACCAATCATCTTTTACACTTTTATTTTAATGGGTTACCTTTAAGCCAAAGAGTTCAGTTCAGTGTGGGAAATATTATTTTGAAATTTTGTTTTTCGATAAAATTTATAAATGAGTTGATATGAATTACACTATTCCAATTTTTCCTCACAGGTGCCTCCTATTCTGCTGGACAAACAGTTTTCTGACTTCACCCCTGACATAACACCCATTATCTTGGCTGCTCACACCAACAACTATGAGATCATCAAGCTTCTGGTGCAAAAGGGTGTTTCGGTGCCCCAGCCACACGAGGTGCACTGCAATTGTGTGGAGTGTGTATCTGGCTCAGATGTGGATAGCTTGCGGCATTCACGCTCTCGTCTCAACATCTATCGTGCACTGTCCAGCCCATCATTGATCGCCCTGTCCAGTGAAGACCCATTCCTCACTGCTTTCCTCCTCAGCTGGGAGCTGCAGGAGCTCAGCAAGGTGGAGAACGAGTTCAAGGCTGAATATGAGGAGTTGTCGCACCAGTGCAAACAATTCGCCAAGGACCTGTTGGATCAGACACGCAGCTCACGAGAGCTTGAGATCATCCTCAATTACAGAGATGACATAAATCCTCTAGAGGATGAGGGCAACAATAATGATCTTGCCAGGCTCAAACTGGCCATCAAGTACCATCAGAAGGAGGTGAGATAATCCTGCAATATTCCTTGCTATTGCATTTTACTAAAATTTCAGGATATAGAATATTTTTATGCTATATTTTCTAAACCCTGAGTGTCTTGAAATGAGCATTAAATCATTTTTTTAATAGAGAGATTTTGTCCAGATTCAATCATTTTACCTGATTATAACAAGAAACAGTGACTTTTTTTTAACAAAAAAAACAATTTTAGTCTCTTCCATATTCATCTCTAACTTGCACACACGTCAGATGTACATTTCTCAGAGATTTTGAAAGGGTTTCTCAGTCCTGTTAGATGGCATTACTAATATTACAATTACTAGGAATCATTGTATTCTACTCAAGGTGTTCGGTAACTCTCCAATGCTCTATTTGTAAGGCAATACTGTTATTTTTTACGTGAATCTATGTTGCCCCCTTCTGCACAAGAAACACACTGCAACCTAATTATAGACATTTGGTAATAACTTGAGACAGAATTAAAAGAAATGTGTGCTAAATCTAATATATTATAAGGATGGCACATACAGATTAAATATGGCATGAATTTACCACCATATTTGCTCATTCTATTTAACTACTCCAAACGACACTTTTATCTTTCCTTCTTTGGCTGTCATTATTCTAACTTGAGGTTGTCTATCACATTTGGTACAATTGCTTAATCAAAACCTTTTGTGTTGCTTTCAACACAATCAGTGTGTTAGTACATTTAACACATGCAGTTAGTTAAACATTTCCACACAGATATGTGTTAAAAAAATAACAATAAAAATCATAGAGATATGTTGTTTATACATTTATTCCTCTACAATTATTCTAAAATGCAATTTGTTTGTATGCTAAAATTCTAAAATGCTCACAAAATAAACAAACAAACAAATTGAAATTCAGTTGACATTTATTAAAATCATTTAAACATGTGACAGATGTAAGAAATGGACTTGATGCTCTTCTTACAAATCTCCCTGCCACCTATAAAGACAGGAATCCCACTCGCTTCCATTTCAAAAAAGAGCAAACAGAGTGTTGGTTATGTGGTAGCTACAAAATATGGGCTTCAACTGAGAAATTGGGTTACAGAATTGTGGAAATGTGACCTCCACTCTCCTAACGAACAAAATGGTGCTGTAGCCTCACCAAGAAAATCTAGCTAACTTTTTGCACAACTTAATTAAGTCAACCAACATTACAGAGATAATCGAAAGCATTACAACCTAAATGGCGCACTTATATAGCGCTTTTATTCAAAGCGCTTTACACTGTGTCTCATTCACCCATACACTCACACACCAATGGTAGCAGAGCTGCCATGCAAGGCGCTAACTTGCCATTGGGAGCAACTTGGGGTTCAGTGTCTTGCCCAAGGACACTTCGGCATGTGGAGTCATTTGGGCTGGGAATCGAACCGCCAACCCTACGATTAGTGGACAACCCACTCAACCACCTGAGCCACAGCCACCACAACCTAAACCCCATCCTCTCTGTTTGTCACGTTAACCTTATGAAGAACTTTTGGCCACTATATTACTGAGATAGCGACGTTTCTGTTAGACACTTACTGTCTGCACCTGTTAACCAGCATTAACATCACTAATACACTAATACAGCATTAATATCACCGAATACATGAAGAAACACAGCTCTAGCTCATAAGCCTAATGCTAATTACTACAGCTTGTCTTGTCCAAAACTCTTGATAAATGTAGTTAACGTTAACCCACTCTTTGTATTACATCATGGTGAATAGCTGTAATGCTAGGCTATTGTTAACTATCAAAAAGGGGATGGGAATGCCTAAGATTACCCAAAGCTGTATGCTAAAGTTATGTTAGCAACTCAGGTGAGTGTCTGGTTTAACATCATTCATTCCTACTGTGATTGGTGACCGCATCCAGCTAGCTAACCCTAACTCGCAGTCTCAGATAAAATGCAGACCCAGATAATTATAAAATAACCTCAGTCCATATTTCTCAGCCAACATAAATACAAGACACCACTAGTATAACGCCAACACTGAGGAAACAGTACACGATATTCACTTTTGAAGCTGTTGCGATAGGTAAAGTGAATAACGGTTATATGCTTCTGGAAAGGCCTCATAATTATTTTTTTTGATGATGAATCTCATGTTGGTATTTTGCAATTTATCATGCAATAGATAGATAGATAGACAGATAGAGAGAGAGAGAGAGAGAGAGAGAGAGACAGACAGACAGATATAGGATCAATAAGGTTTATATCTGTCTGTCTGTCTGTCTGTCTCTCTCTCTCTCTCTCTCTCTATCTGTCTATCTATCTATCTATTGCATGATAAATTGCATACCAATTACATTGGATGCAGTTCTCTGTAAATTGGCAGATTTTCTTTAGACTTCTGGATTTATTCTGCTGCTACCAACATGAGATTCATCATCAAAAAAAAAAAAATATGAGGCCTTTCCAGAAGCGGCCATACAAGCCAAAGCCACGACACTACCTCCACACATCCTTTCTGAGAGTGCAATATCACTCCAAATATGACAATGATACTTTCACCCATAGCAGTCTCTTCATCTTAATCTGATAATCTTGGATCATAACTAAAAGTTTAAAGCAGTTGTAAAAATTCTCATCATAATCAGTAATTTCAGGCTTGTGAGGCGTATAAGACTAGTGTTAACTTAGTCCCCTGTCAGCACAGTCAGGCATGCTGAGCTGTAAAAAAAAATAAAATAAATAAATAAATAAATAAATAAAAAGGCATGCTGAGCTGTGCTAATATTAGATGTGACAGAACAACGAAGCTGTCCCAAGATCAGTGCACAATCTCTGTTACCATGGGAACAATGATTACTGGAGATCCCTAACAAAGACCCCATGGAATAAGCATAAATATTTACATGGTCAGGCAGCCATCGTAAAGTAAAAGCTGGCAGCTCAAGGCTCACCTGAGACAAGTTAACCTGGAGATTATCACAAGTATGTGTATGTGTGTGTGTGGGTGTGTGCGTGTGTGTGTGTGTGTGTGTGCGTGTGTGTGTGTGTGTGCCACAGGCGATTGCTTTAAGACTTCACAAGAATTTCATTAAAATGTTTTAATTTCAATTAAATGTTTACCAAAGTGTCATATCACTCTTGGTGGAATTCAATATTTTTTGTGAATCAAACAATTAATATCTCACCGCAGTATTGTGCTGTTTGATCATTAAATTCAATCTCTTTTCAGCAGACAGTGCTGCACATAATTTTGAATCATGTCCAGATGCAAGGCTTCACTAGGAGTGAATAGAGTGAATAGAGTATGGGCAGAGACCCCCCCCCCCCCCCCCCCCCCACACACACACACTCCCCAGTAAAAAAGTTTACTACACCAACCTTATGATGATTGGTAGACCCAGATGGAATTACATGGAGCCTAATGTAGTAGTTATTTGTAAGTAGTGTAACTAAGCAATGATATAATTTCTGTTTGATTATTTGGATTCATTTCTGAATAGTCTAGCTAGCTGTCATTTCCTTCTTCAGCTAAAAAAAAGCTTCTGCATTTTGGGACAAAATAGAAACTGCTATTGTTTACCTGATGGGAATTTGCAAAGAAATGTAGAGATTCAATATTAGCCTTTACCGAAGTGATGGAAAGGCCAAAGTGTAGAGAAAGAAAGGATCTGCTCATGATCCAGAACATAAAAGCTCATCTGTGTAGCGTGGAGGTAGTGTCGTGGCTTTGGCTTGTATGGCCGCTTCTGGAAAGGCCTCATAATTTTTTTTTTGATGATGAATCTCATGTTGGTAGCAGCAGAATAAATCCAGAAGTCTAAAGAAAATCTGCCAATTTACAGAGAACTGCATCCAATGTAATTGGTATGCAATCAATAGATAGATAGACAGATAGAGAGAGAGAGAGAGAGAGAGAGAGAGACAGACAGACAGACAGATATATACCTTATTGATCCTGAGGGAAACTGCAGTGTTAAAGATGTGGTATAAACAAATATTTCAATATTTAAAAAAAAACACAACAAAAGTAAGTTTAAGATGTACAATCACAAAACAGTAATTGAGTCAAAAAAAATCTATTCTGCAAGAAAGTGTGAAGGTGCTAGCTAAAATTCTCCATAGGGCAGAACTGTTAATGCTACTACTTCAACTGTAAAAACTGCTACTACTATTACTACTACTACTACTACTACTAATAATAATAATAATAATAATATTAATTTTGGGAGCCATGCACCCAGACTCAGTCAACCACACATTCATATAAGCAAAAGGCAAAGGGATTCAAGAATGATTTGCAGTTTCACACATTTGCTAGTCCATTATGGAAGAATGGTTTACATATCAAAATTCCTTGATAAATTTTGTTTAGACAGTTCTCAAGATGACATGAACAAAATTTGGTGAAGATGGGACAAAATTTATCGGAGCAGCAGCAAAAATGGTAGTTACATGTACCATACTTTCCGGACTATAGAGCGCACCTGAATATAAGCCGCACCCACCAAATAAAAAAATAAAAAAATTGTACATATATAGGCTGCACCTGTCTATAAGCCGCAGGTGTCCACGTTGTAACAGGAGATATTTACACAGAAAGATGTTACACAAAGATTATTTTTAACTTTTAAATGCTTTCCGAACAGAGCCGGTAACACGGCTGATTAAAAAATATATAAAAATACAGTTGCCTATCAGGTGTTATGGACCAGGCTTAAACAGGAAGTAGTCACAGGGGATGTAGTCTATTATTAAACAAACAGAAACCAAACACGAGTAAACAAAGGAGTACGGTCTATACTTAGGAAACATGAAACTAGGATCGAGGCAGAATACGAGGCATAACACATAGACCGCTTAGCATGCTAACTACAGATGCTACATTGGATGTTCTTCACACACATACGTAATAGGAAACACACAAACAATAACGTGCCCCGTGTGCAGTAACCAAGGGGTTTACAAAAGACACATGATCAAACTAAAACAGACACCTTGGGCAAATTATGATGAAACTTAATCCAATGTCCGAGCAGGAACAAAACAAAACGAGAATCACGTGATTAGTCCGCGGCTGTGCCGCAATGCTAAGGCGAGCCGTAACATCAGGAAAAACAAAATTACTGATCTGAAGAATTTAGAACAGAATTCGTGTCACGGAACAAGGCAGAGACAGAAGCAGGTGCAGGTCAATGTCTTTATTACTCCTTAGAGAAGATAGCATACATACAAACAAATGCTAGGACTGCCCTCGGTCCGCTTTTATGATGCTACTGGTAGAACTCAAACTAAAGCCATTCAGGAATATAAGAGATACTTAGAGTAACAAACATACTACAAACAATGCAGTGCGCAGTAACTCAGGCATATAAACAAGGCACTTAACTTTACACTGAACACCTGGTGCAGATTACACACAGCAAAACGACAACACAAAACCCTGGAAGTGTGCAACCAGTAAAGAAGGAGTCACGTGTCCAGTCAGCTCGGCTGAGCCACAGTGCCACCCACTGGCTAGGCGTGACAATTCGCACAGTTTCATTGGTTCACTGTGACCTGTTCGGTAATTTCATTGGTCCGATGTGACGAGGCAAAATGTTTTGGTGGCATGAAACTCGTTAGCCCGTACAAATCCATAAATTAGCCGCATCATTGTTTAAGCTGCAGTGTTCAAAGTGTGTGGAAAAAGTAGCGGCTTATACACTGGAAAATACAGTAAGCATTTTTAGCATGTTGTTTTAACTTTTGACCAGTAGGTAGTGCTTTCATGTAATTTGTTGCATAGCCTCGCGTCATGGTATTGAAGCTGCATACCAAGTTTGTGTCGGTGCGCAAAGTCATTAAACTTATTTTTTTTTAGTTGCTTCACTATCAGATTTATTGGAACATTCTTGGCAAACCATTTGCAGTTAAAAAAAAAAAAAATCAATAATTTGTGTGAGGCTTACTCTGGAGATAATATGTGTCCAATTTGGTAATGACTGGATACAATTCGTAGGAGGAGTAGTGAAAAAACTATTTTGGTATGTTGGTATGCATTGTACTCCATGTAATTATAGTAAAAAAAAAAAAAAA
>JAFFST010046652.1:0-7500 GCA_022414735.1 Noturus placidus
GGTTTGAGTCAGTGAATCTTTTGGTCATGACTGAGAGTCACTCCTCTCTCATTCAGCGAGTCAGGGTTTGAGTCAGTGAATCTTTTGGCCATGACCGAGAGTCACTCCTCTGTCATTCAGCGAGTCAGGGTTTGAGTCAGTGAATCTTTTGGTCTGAGTGTCATGGTTTGAGTCAGTGAATCTTTTGGCCATGACTGAGAGTCACTCCTCTCTCATTCAGCGAGTCAGGGTTTGAGTCAGTGAATCTTTTGGCCATGACTGAGAGTCACTCCTCTCTCATTCAGCGAGTCAGGGTTTGAGTCAGTGAATCTTTTGGCCATGACTGAGAGTCACTCCTCTCTCATTCAGCGAATCAGGGTTTGAGTCAGTGAATCTTTTGGCCATGACTGAGAGTCACTCCTCTCTCATTCAGCGAGTCAAGGTTTGAGTCAGTGAATCTTTTGGTCTGAGTGTCATGGTTTGAGTCAGTGAATCTTTTGGTCATGACTGAGAGTCACTCCTCTCACATTCAGCGAGTCAGGGTTTGAGTCAGTGAATCTTTTGGCCATGACTGAGAGTCACTCCTCTCTCATTCAGCGAGTCAGGGTTTGAGTCAGTGAATCTTTTGGTCTGAGTGTCATGGTTTGAGTCAGTGAATCTTTTGGCCATGACCGAGAGTCACTCCTCTCTCATTCAGCGAGTCAGGGTTTGAGTCAGTGAATCTTTTGGCCATGACTGAGAGTCACTCCTCTGTCATTCAGCGAGTCAGGGTTTGAGTCAGTAAAATCTTTTGGTCTGAGTGTCATGGTTTGAGTCAGTGAATCTTTTGGCCATGACTGAGAGTCACTCCTCTCTCATTCAGCGAGTCAGGGTTTGAGTCAGTGAATCTTTTGGCCATGACTAAGAGTCACTCCTCTCTCATTCAGCGAGTCATGGTTTGAGTCAGTGAATCTTTTGGCCATGAGTCAGAGTACTTGTTCAGAGGATCAGTCGAGTGAATCAGCCCAATTTTCACTTTTACTGTGTGTATACTGTGTTTATATTCCTGTAAAGCTGCTTTGAGACAATGTCTATTGTAAAAAGCGCTATACAAATAAAATTGAAATTGAAATGTCCAGTGTTTCGGTGCATGTAATAGTAGGGTGTGTTCGACTGGGTACACGCAAAGCTTTTTGCCAACAATGGTGTCACACTGTGTACTGTTTGAATGAATAATTTCTGTCTGACACCCAAAAAACAAAAAGAAGAAGGAATCACTTTTTAGAGCAAGAAATGACAAAGTAGCACTGAGCTCCTCACCTGCACACTCTGCTCCTCCATAACCTACATCACAGAGACAGGAGCACTCATCCTCCTTGTAGCGGCCATGCACACACTGCACACTACAACGTACTGAAACACAGCAACAGGCCGCATTACAGCTTCATTAAGTGTGTACAGATATGAAGATGTGATCAGGGTAAAGGTGAGGTAAAAGAGAGTGAGGTGGAACTGAGTGGATCCACACTCACCCTGACAGAACCGGCCCGTGAATCCACGGTTACACTGACACTGACACGAAGAGACATTCAGCTGTCCGTACTGTCCACAACTCATACGACACGGGTTTCTAGGGGTCTCTGAAACAGCCCACACAGCCAGGAAAAGATAAACATAATAATCAGATAAAAGCTCCCTTAAAGGTTCCCCAATTTGTTCATATGAGGGAACCTTAAAATGTAGAAACTTCCCATGATGTGCAGTTTGTCCCTCTGGAAGAACTTTCACAAAAGGTACCACCTAGCAGTGTAAAAAGGTTCTTCGGTTTGTCCCTCTGGAAGAAATTTGAGAACAGGGACCACCTAGCAGTGTAAAAAGGTTCTTCGGTTTGTCCCTCTGGAAGAACTTAAAGAACAGGTACCACCTAGCAGTGTAAAAAGGTTCTTTGCTCTGGGCTTCTAAGGGAACCTTAAAAGGTTGTATGTTGAACCTTATATCTGTGGGTTTCCAAATTAGAAAAGAATGAAGAAACCCTTCTTTAATAAAAAATGATCTACAATTCTTTATATTCTTTAGTTTGTCACTCTGGGAGAACCCTTAAAGGTTCCAAGTAGAACTGCTTCAGAAAATCATTAACCGCTATTATTAACACACAAAATTGTGTAAATCAGTGTAAATTTCATAACGATTCATCTTTTACCAAAACGTTAGGGAAGCTAGGACGAGGTCTGAGTGAGCCAAACTGCATCGAACTAGCACTATTAGCATTTTGTAGAAACCGTTTTAGAGACTGTAACCTGTCTGCGCATGGTGATTGGCATATTAAATAGGAAAAGGGAAGAAGAATTAGCACAGCAGCTGGACTGAAATGACATCATAACAAATGTTAGCACTCATCGTGACGTCTGAAGCTAGCGCTGTAAACGGTGTCTGGTTAAATAGCCTGAATTGTTCCTTAATCCTGTCAGTGTGACACTCAGTACGTTTACATGGACAACAATAATCCACTCTTAATCTGATGGATGGATGGATGGATGGATGGATGGATGGATGGATAGACTTTATTGATCCCCGAGGGGAAATTCAAAATGTAAACTCCATCCTTAATCTAATTAAGGTCATAATCAAAGTAAGCTCTAATGGAAATAAGACAGGTAAACACCTTAATCACATGATGAACATCGTGTGAGAGTTTTCACCGCATTTTGCGATAGGCCGCGTTCACACACGGCTGTTTTACGGCGAGCAAGAGAGTTCGGCCGCGTCCCAAACCACAAACTATCCTACTATAGGCCTGTAGTGGGGGGAAAATACATGTATCTCGGCTACTATATAGACAGGCAGTACACGGTTTGGGACGCAGCCCACAGCTTCAAGCAGTTGACTATACAGCTTCAAGAAGTCGTCTATTAGTACGTACAGCATGACAAATAATTAACTGCACTTACAGCGTTCGTAAAAAAATAAAAACATCCAAAACTGTATGTAAAAATACCAACTGTATGTTGATACGTGAACTTCTGGAGGGACGTCGGGGCGCGGTGACGTAATGACGCGGGCATAACATGTAAAACAGGAACATGACAGGAGTATTCTAAAAGCGACTCATGTAAACACCTTAATCAGATTATTATCTTAAATCAGAGTAAGGTCAGTCATTACATTACTGCTGTCCATGTAAACGTAGTCATTGACACGGACAAATACAAGGTCAGCAAAACCAATTTTCAACCAGAAGCGCTAATAACACTACACACTGCTTCTGCACTGTTATTCCATGATGCTGTGCTAATCCTTGTAGATCTCTGACTAGCTTGGGACAGGAAACGGTAATCAAGAGGACAACCACAATCGTATCTCATTTCTTTCACTTGGCATCTGCTGATTAAATCTAGAAAAATACACAAAATTTTAAGGTTTAGCTTCTGATAAATTAGTCGTACTGATATCCCACTCATGTTGATCTGTGACAAGCGTTAGCTTGTTTACTGGTGGCTAGCTAGCCAATTAGTTTTTTTGGATGGCGCGTGGAAAAGGGGGTGTTTCTAAATAGCGTATCGTGCATATTCATTTACCGTGGCGTTTTTTAATTAGGGGTAAAGGAGTAGCAATGCTTTTAGGTCATTTATACTAGTTTCATGGGCATTAAACAATTTATTGTTGTATATTAGCTTTGTTACGACATATACGTTCCAGGATACTTTAATAAGGAAAGATCCACAGTGTTTCTCACCACATAATCCTCCAACGTGGTCCCAGAGCCGCAAGCACCCCGACATGGAGGCCGTGCAGAGAGAGCAGTATACTCCTGATTTATAGGGCATCACCTCCCGGCCGTTCACCTCCCAGTTTCCCCTGCGCACACAGAGAAAACCAGTCCTAACCAAAACTCCAACACAGGGCTGATTTAAAAAACAAGGTCACATGCTACACTTGAGATAAAAAAAAGATGACTTGCTGCAAAGCTAATACAACTAATATACTATTCGGTTAATATGAATTAATGTCACGTTAGTGCCAAAATCGGTGCTGGACTACACTACCCATCAGCCCCTGTAAATCACATGACCTCATTGATCATACACACCTGTCCCTGATTGCATCGTATTGATTTAATCCCTGTCTATGTATTGCACGTCTTCATGTTCATGGGTTATGTTTGATACCCATAGCTCATGTGTACACTCCTAGTTCTTGTATGGTTTGGTTTGTAACTAAACAACTATTGAAAATAAAGCTATTTTCACATCGCATTACATTAAAGGTCAGGACTGTTAAAGGTCAATGGATCTCATTCGGTGCTTTACATCAGGCCTTTGTATAGATTTTTCTGGCCCAGAAATGAGCTTTACACTGAAACTAACCTGCTCGGTTCCTCCCCGCTTTCCCTCAAAGGCCACTCATGAGGGAAAAACAGGTTCAGCCGAGCAGAGAAGGCAATTGCAGTTCACCTCGAAGGCAGCAGAGGTCTCTAAATATTACAAACTGCTCCTTTAATTAGGATAACATAAGATCTTCCATAGGTTATATATCGTAGGTGCTTCTGCTTTCGGTAAAATAATAAAACAAACTATGTTGAAAAGATATGAGTGAAAAAAAAATAATGAATAACTTTCAAACGATTGCCGTCTGACAGAAAGAAAAAAAAAAAATACGTGAGTTGAGTGCAAATGTTTGCACACCCTTGAGGACAAAATGAAAAATAGCATTTACACCATGTCTTGGTCAAAAACGTCCAATAGTGTTTGTTAAGATATTAATAGTGACAAAGTAATCATGCCCTTACCCAGGAAAGTATGCGCACACGAACATGTTCCAGTGTTTGACTCCAACTCTGCACAGGTGCCATGCGCAGCCCACCTGACTGGACGTGGCCCACACCATCTGACTCGCAGAGGAAACACGTAACACTCATAACACCGTAAGAGCAACCGAGAACTCACAGAAACACACGCTGCTGATACGGTTATTCGATCTTAGTGAGGGGTGTGCGACGGCTTAGTGGTTAGCATGTTCGCCTCACACCTCCAGGGTCCGGGGTTCAAGTCCCGCCAGGGCCATGTGTGTGCGGAGTTTGCATTTTCTCCACGTGCGTCGGTTACTCCGGTTTCCTCCCCCAGTCCAAAGACATGCATGATTGGCGTGTCCAAAGTGTCCGTAGTGTATGAATGGGTGTGTATACCCAGCTGTGTGACTGGCAGCAGCTATATGCTGGTCCCACGCCCGGATAAATGCGGAGGCAAACTACCCCACTACTTCTGCCGAAATGCTTTGTGGATCATCAGTGAAATACGTGGCCGACTAATAGGTGATGGAGAGACTCTCTAGAGTTTATGCAGATTGGTGCGAAAAAATAAAGAGACCCAAGGTGAGACCCTGCTGACGAGTGAGTTAGAGGAGAAGGGCCAGACTAACATGAAGGTCATGGTAACTCAAACACTCTTTACAACTATGCTGAACAGAAACACACACACACACACTTGAGTGTATATAATTTAAGCACTATGTTGCGTTTTTATTTTTTAGGCTGTCTGTCACACAGATTCGTACCTGCGTGTAATGCTTGCAGGTGTGGTTGCTTTTGCACGCTCCGTTTTGATAGATGTAGTGTCGCCCTTCCTGGAACCACGAGTTGATGATGTCAGTGTAAGAGGCAACGCCATGAGGGGACTGACGGATGTTCCAGCCGATGTGCTCGGGGTCCACTTCTGATCCAGTGCTGTTCTTTGAGCAGGACTCAGCCCTTATCTGAGCCAGTGCAGCAAGCGTGTCGCTCCATTCCTGAGGGAGGATTAGCCAAAAATAAGAAAGCAAACTCATATACGGATGCAATGAGCATTTTTAGCTTTAGCTCAAGTCAAGTAACTGACATCACACTGAGCAGCACTAGGAACTCTTCTAGAGTTATAGTGTCTCTTAGAAGAACAAGGGAGAAATGTACAATCGATGATATTCTGAAGATGTTTATTTAAATTCTTTTTTTTTTAACAAGAGGTCAATAAATGATATTCGCGGCAATTTTGGGCGTGCCCGTGTTCAGCATTGAATTTATTTGTGATGCCACACGGCACAGTAGTGGGTAAAGGCTTATATGAAAGTAGACACTCTGGGCTTTAAGAATTTGCAGTTTTTCTGTCAAAAAAACTGTCAAACTGAAATAACTGAAATGTTAATGTGGAGAGGTGTGAATTGTTTGCCCAGCAGGGGGCTCACAACCCTCCTCTTTTCCCTTTCCCTGCTCAACAGCAGCTAAACACAGAGTCACGATACTCTACACACAGAAACCCAACAGTGTCTTGACTAATCAGACTTGCGGTGATAAAATAACTCATTTGTTTATACCAGCGGTTCTTAACATTTTCTTGAATGTAACAAACTTTTAAGAATGACACTGTATTGCGACCCTCCATCCCCCCGCCAAGTAGCTCTTAAGCCCCTCCCCTCATGCCCAATGTTTCTAACTACTCACTCCAAACTGAGGAGCCTGAGGAGAGCAAAGTCACTCATTGCCCCAGAGATAAGATGACAAACTGTCCCTGACACTTTCTTCCCAAAAAGCTGCAACATTTTCGTTAGACTGACTCCCTTTATTAATTTCCTCACCCCTTTGTTTCATTCCAAAAGTAAATTTTGTAAGTAAGTATTGTCTGTCTCGGACTAATCCATTTGACCCAGGTTCTTCCTCTGACCCATAAAAGCGAGCAGAGTCTGTGTGCGGTCAGCGGTATGACATGCTTGGCTGGTGACACCGTATTCCCATGGATGCGGCTGTCACCACTGCGAAATCTAGCGTGAAATCAAAGTAAAGGGGGCCACTTTCCACAGATGTGGTCTCCCTGAAGCCTCCTGAAGATCGGGTCCCGTTTCAGAGATACCGTTTAAGAAGGAGAGGAAGAGCAGAGAAGTGGAGAACGCAGTCAGTACTCGGCTCGCTGGCACAAATCGCCAGCCGGAGTCATTCGAGCCGTCCTGTTCCTGTTCCCACCCACGCTATAGACAGAGACGAAACTCCGACAGGCCATCAGCGACTCTGCTTTAACTGCGCTACCATACGTTCCCTGTCCTCTCTTATCTCTCCACACATGCTGTCTCTATGCGAGTCTCAGAGATCCTGCCAACTTTCTGTCACTTCACCGCCTCGTCTCCGGAGGGAGAGAGAACCCCTCGAGGACTGACAGGGTGCATTTAGATTCACTCACAGTGGGAGACTGCGAATGCTTACAAGCTGAAAAGAACAATCATCGTCTTCCTCCCACTCAGGAAAAAAAAAAATAATTAAAAAAATCAAACAGAAGAAAGCCGAAACTGGGAGATTTCTTTAACAGTGGTTTTGGATGGGTATGTAGATAGCTGTTTTGTCCCCAAGGAACGCAAATACAATGGAGTGTAAAAGTTTGCATCCCCGTAAGACAAAATGACAGATAGATTTGGAGAATCCATCCATTCATCTTCTATATCACTTATCCTTTTCAGGGTCATGGGGCAACCTAGAGCCTATCCCAGGAGGCATCGGGCACAAGGCGGGGTACACTCTGGACAGGG